>CM073468.1:49970000-50240000 GCA_037074535.1 Gleditsia sinensis | reverse complement strand
CAAGTGGAGATTAAGCTAACTTACCTTGAGTACTTAGTCCTTTAGACTTCTCCTTCTTCCTCCTTCCTTTCTTCTCCCATCTTTCTCTCCTTTCCTCACTCTACCTTGCTTCTATTTTTTCCTCTCCCTCACTTGGACGAAATTATAATGTTATAAGGGTGGCTTTTGTTAAATAAACTATCAAGTGGTTCACCTTTCATAATCATGAAAAAACAACTCAAGTTCTTGTCTTCCTCTCCATTAGTCAAGATATGCATAGCAAAAGGAGATTTGTATTTTGAAAATTATAATAAAATATTCTTAGGACAAGGGACAAGGTCCCTTTGATTTAGGGATTCATTTCCTTTTTCTTTTGTCTTAATCAAGTATGATAGGTTTGCCTTTCTAAGTGGCAAATTTTTAGCCCTTGAATCTCCCTTACTTGGCTAAAATTATTTGTGTAGGATAAGGATGTTTTATCATAATGCTATGTATTATTACTCACTTGTTGAAATTATGAATGTATGATATAGATTTTTTGTCCTAATGCCATGTATTATTACCTACTTGTTGAAATTATTACACTACTATTTCCTCACATGATTCTTATTTTTTTTCCTCTTGGATTTGGGCTCATCATTACCCATTTCCTTTTCTTTGGCTAACATTCTACCTTTCATTGAGGGTTTAGTCACATTTTCATAATTTTTGGGCTTTTGGTCTAACTTCTATATTCTAGTCCAAGTCTATGTTTTATTTCTTGCTTGGGCTATTCAATTAGCTTGCTAGAAACTTATGTGAAATGGGAAAACTCTATGTGAAGTGTCCATAGGTGAAAGCCCAATGTATAGGTGGAGATGTTAAACTTAGGAACTCTAACTCTTAAATTTGGAAAAATTACCCTATTCTAATCTTCTTGAAATTTTAAGACCTTTACTTATTTCATAAAAAATTATCATCCTTACCAAAGAATTTCACCTCTCTTTAGTATGTTATTTCTAATTTTTCCTATTAGGTTTTCTCTTTTTACCTATTCTCTTAATCTTAGAAACATTTTCTATGCATACACATAAGGTGAAGAATTCTAAGGATTTATGTACCTTTATTAATAAATGAAAAAAAATTAGGGATGTTACATTTCTCTCTCCCTAAAAGAAATTTTATCCTCAAATTTTCAGAAATTACCTAATAAGAACAATTGTGGATATTTCTTCCTCATGACTTCTTCCAGCTCCTATGTTGCTTCTTTTAGAGTCAAACCTTCCCATAACACCTTAACTAGGGGAATGGTCTTATTCCACAATTGCTTCAGGTCAGTGTCCAATATGGATGCCGGTACTAGCTGGTATGTCATGTTCTCCTTTATTTGGATTAGTTTATCCCGTATTACATGTGATGAATCTAGAAGATACTACCATTGCTGTGACACGTGAAAAACATTTTACAAGTTGGACAAATTAGGGAGGAGGGCAACTTGATATGTTGACGTCCCCACTTTCTTCAAAATTTGGTAGGGTCCCCAAAATTACAGACTTAGCTTTCTGATTTTGAGAGACCTACCAACTCCAGTAGTCGAGGAAAGTTTCAGAAATACATGGTCTCCTTCCTCAAACTCCAGAGATCTATGTCTCTTATCATAGTAACTCTTTTGCCGACTCTGAACTGTAAGTATTTTGTCTCATATCATCCTAATTTGTTTAGTGGTTTGTTGAATTAGATCAGGACCCAGCAAGTTCTTTTCTCTTACCTTAAACCAACATAGTTGAGATCGGCACTTCCTACCATATAAAGATTTGTAAGGGGCCATCTTAATACTGAAGTGATAACTATTATTATAAGCAAACTCTACTAAAGGTAAGTATTTATCCTATCCTTTACCTTGCTCTATCACACAAGCCCTTAACATATCTTCTGGGGTTTGAATTATCCATTATGTTTGCCCTTCATTCTGAGCATGGTAGACAGTATTGAACCGCAACTGAGTTCCAAAAGCTTTTTGCAACGCCTTCCAAAACCTCGACGTTAACCTTGGATCTCTATCAGAAATGTTTTAAGAGAATTCTATGCAGTCTAACTATTTTCTGGATGTACAATTGAGCCAATTTGTCCAGTGAATAGCCAATTGAACCTATGATGAATGATTGACTAAATTAGATATAGCCGATGTGTTTATATTTGTTTAGCTCTGTCAGTTTCTCTAGTTCTTCATACGATTAACAAGTTATATTTTACCGATGTGCTAAAAGATGGCTTGTTGATTAGGGTTTTATTAGTGCGATTGTCATTAATTTGCTAGGCTTAAGGAGAAACGGGGTTAAAACCCCAATGATAGATATTCATTTGCAGATTGATTATGTTGTCAATGATCAATGTAATCCCTTGACGGTGGATACCAACCGAAACCAAGGTCTTTATCATTAATCTCTTTCTCTTAATTATTTTCATTATTGTTTAATTTACTTAATTAGAAATTATCAATCCCCCCTTTTTAATTACATAAGGTAATTCCAGTCTCTGTGGGATCGACCCTTACTCCTACTACTACAGGTTAGTTTTGAGGCAAGGTATTAATTTGGGTGCACCTGCGACAGTGCGCACCAAGTAACAAACTCCATTTATGTAACAAAATTTTTTGTGTCCTATATTTATAAAATTCCATGAAATTATTACCTCGTTACGACTTAATTCAAAATAAAATTTATTTAATTTGTACAATACTAGGTTTACATACACATCATTAACTTACAAACATCCGTACAAAATTTTAACATATACATGTACATATGAGGCCTAATCATCCACGTAGACTACTTCCAGGGACACTGGTGTGGTTGGCAGCACCTCCACCGGAATTTCAGTCACATCTATTACAGATATATCCGATATAATCAGTAGTTGCCCAAGGTAAGGCAGCTCGTACATCAATCATAAGTGTCATGGAGAATAGCTGCATAATTAATCTTCTGAACATGATATGGAAAAAAGTAAGAATTAAATCCCAGTAGGTTCAACAATAAATCATAATCATCATCAATATATTTTATCCGATCATGTTCATCAATATAGCTTATCCGATCACTTCTTCTCACGTTCTTTCCAGAGTTGGGAAAATTTTTCTTCCTCTTCCATAGGTTTCGCCTTTGCTTCTCGTCCTCCACTGCCCTTAAACTCTATTCTAAGAGTCTGCATTTATTTATCAGAGGTACAAACTCCCTGATCTCCATAACTATAACAACATTCTTTATCTCCGGGTTTAGTCCCGCTTCAAACTTAACCGCCTTCCATGCTTCATCTGGGTTATATCGCAGATAAGAGGAGAACTTAGACAGCTCCTCGAACCTTGCAATATACTGGTCCACAGTCATGCTGCCTTGCCTGAGTTGGAGAAAATCGATCTCTTTCTCTGCCCGTACAGTACTTGAAAAGTACTTTTCAAAAAAAATGTCCTTGAACACTTGCCAGGTGATCTGTCTTCCCTGATGAACTAAAAGTTCTCTAGCTCCACGTCACCAGTATTTTGCTTCATCCTTTAACATATATGCAGCAAAAATAACTTGCTGCTCCTCAGTACAACCCATCACTTCAAAAATTTTCTCTAATTCCCTTATCCACCTTTCGACTACCGTTGGGTCATAGCCACCCTGGAAACAAGGTGGTCTAGTCCTCAGGAACTCGGATATGCCATTATCTTTTCCAGCCATCCGGTTGTTAGTACCATTCTCACCATTTGGGTTATTAGCATTATGGAGATATTGTAAAATTTGGTTGGTGATCATGACTTGGTCTCGAATTGCCGTGGCCAGGTTGTGCAGGGTTTCCTCTACATTGGTTGCTGGATTCCTCCTTGGTGGTGCCAATTCCTACTATGGCAAAAACAAAGTTATGCTGCTATTGAGGTGATCAAGCCCAATAGTTAGTTCAAAAATATTTAATAGCAGTCATAACACCACCTCGGCATATAGATAGGAAACACTAGCAATTTCTTACCTATATGAATCACTGATCCCCTACACAGCACAACCACAACTTACTCAAGACACTATAAGATCGATTTAGATAACCATCCACCGACTAGCCATCTAGGATCGACCTACTCTGATACCAATTATGTAACAACTCCATTTAAGTATCAATTTTTTTTTTAAAATACCATGAAGCTATTACCTCGTTACAACTTAACTCAATATAACATTTATTTAATTTAAACAATACAGAGTTTACATACATGTCGTACAACATAATAACACATAAAAATCTACATCTTATTTATTATGGATGACCAATTCCGGAGATACAGGTGCGGGTGGTTGCACCTTAACTGGGATCCAAGCCAACTCGACCACAAACATTTTATTTACTTCTGGGATCTGCCCAACATAAAGTAATCGATCCAACGTGCACTAAAAGCTAGAGATATAGAAAAATCTGCATAACTAATTTTCTGAACATGATATGGAAATATAGTGAGAATTAAATCCCAGTAAGTTCAACAATAAATCATCATCAATATAGTTCATCACGTCATGTTCAGCTGTATAAACTACAGAAAATATCTTTGGTCACATGAATGCATTATATCTATGCACATAAGAATCATACAGTAATGATATGTATGACAGGATTAACTATTTTCAGAATATCATATGATGACTATCAATTTATTCTCATTTCAAGCTACCTCGGTCAGGGTGAGTATTTTTTACTCTCCGATACGGGCTTTTCTCACTCCGTCCGACATGGCCCACTTTCTCTTTCTTTTCTCATTAACATGATCATAATCATAACCGTTGGTAGGGCGTCCCCTACTGGTGCACCACACGGATTGCCACGTGACAGTGTTCATTTCTTTTCTTTTCACAATGATAGCCAAAAATATGCTTTCAATAACAAGTATTTTCATTAAAATATAACTATTACCATAAATCATTGGTAATCATGCCATGAACATAACCATTTCAAATATCACTTTATAAAATATTTCCATATCATAATTTTACACATAAGATGGTAAGAACTTCATACAATGGCAATGGCTATGGCATATACTAGTCATTTATAAGATTCGTCTTCTTTTTTAAATATTAATTTTATTTCTTAATTTTCTTGATGCAGGTTTTCAACATATTTAACCCTTCTCTTACTAATTATAGTATAAATCTCTCAATTAAACTACGATATAGGTGATCTTAGTGTCAATTTGAAGATAAAACAATTATCTAAAACTATTATGTTGAACATTGTAGCGAAAGATTCAGAAATCAAGGTGATATTACTCCATCAATGTATAGGTTATTTCCTCTCGGATAGGTTCTGACCTCTACCTACTAATCGGACCATATCTATCTCATATGGACTCTAACTTGAGTGATTCCAGTGGCTAAAAATTTGTGACACACATATATATAATTCTTATGATAACCATTTATTTTAATTCCGTACAGATAATTCCCAAAAATTAAAATACAAAAGCTATCCTAACATATTCTTCCCTGATGAACCATTTTCTGACCTTTGACTATTAATCAGCTTATATCTTCCTCATATGGACTCCAAATTGAATGATTCCAGTGGCTCAACATCTATGACACAAATATCTATAATTCTTATGTTAACCATTTATTTTAATTTCATAGAAATAATTCCCAGAAATAACAATACAAAAGCTATCCTAACATATTCTTCCCCGATGAACCATTTTCTGACCTTTGACAACTAATCGGACCATATCTACCTCATATGGACTCCAAATTGAATGATTCCAGTTGTTAAACATCCGTGACATATATATCGTTAATTATTATGTTAACCATTTATTTTAATTCCGTACAGATAATTTTCAGAAATTAAAACACAGAAGCAATCCTAACATATTCTTCCCTAATGAACCATTTTCTGACCTTTGCCTACTAATCAGACCTTATCTACCTCATATGGACTCCAAATTGAATGATTCCAGTGGCTAAAAATCCGTGACACATATATCTATAATTCTTATTTTAACCATTTATTTTAACTCCCTATAGATAATTCCTAGAAATTAAAATACAGAAACAATCCTAACATATTGTTCCCCGATGAACCATTTTCTGACCTTTGCCTACTAATCGGACCATATCTACCTCATATAGACTCCACATTGAATGATTCAAGTGGCTAAAAATCCGTGACACACATAGCTATAATTCTTATGTTAACCATTTATTTTCATTCCCTATAGATAATTCCCAGAACTTAAAATACTGAAGCTATCCTAACATATTCTTCCCTGATGAACCATTTTCGGACCTTGGCCTACTAATCGGACCATATCTACCTCATATGGACTCCAAATTGAATGATTCCAGTGGCTAAAAAATCGTAACACATATATCTTTAATTTTTATGTGAACCATTTATTTTAATTCCCTATAGATAATTCCCATAAATTAAAACACAGAAGCTAAAAATTTTGCCACCCATAGCCATACCTATGCAGAACTTTCTATACCAGTCTAAGTATTCAAACATACATCACATGCAAGATCAATATGTAACATGATATAGCAACATCCATGACCAATCATCAAAGTTCTAAGATCAAAATCTCATATAAATATTATAAGTTTCAAAAGTTTTCTTCAAAAAGAAATATTGTTAAACTTACCTGGAGCACTTAGTCCCCTAGACTTCTCCTTCCTCTTTCTTTCTTTCTTCCTCTCCTTTCCTCACTCTACCTTGCTTCTACTTCTCTCTCTTCCTCACTTGGACAAAATTAAAATGTTGTAGGGGTGGGTTTTGCTTAAATAGACCACCAAATAATACATTTTTCATGATCATGGGTCTACCTTATCACAATTAGGATACACTTTGTTGAACTTTTGGAAAACAAACAACTTATGTTCTTACCTTCCTCTTCCTTAGTTAAGATATGCATAGGAAAAGGAGATTTGTATTTTGAAAATTATGATGATATGTTCTTAAGATAAGGGACAAGGTCCCTTTGATTTAGGGATTCATTTCCATTTTCTTTTGTCTTAAACAAGTATGATAGGTTTGCGTTTTTAGGTGGCAAATTTCTAGCCCTTGAATCTCCATTATTTGGTTGATATTATTTGTGTGGGATAGGAATGTTTTGTTCTAATGCCATGTATTATCATACCACTTGCTAAAATTATGAGTGTAGGATATAGATGTTTTTGTCCTAAAGCCTTGTATTATCATGCCACTTGCCAAAATGATGAATGTAGAATCACATCACTTGCTAAATTTTTGTCTTAATTCCATGTAACCTAATCTTTATTATTCTTACATTATTATATCATCACTTAATTTATTTATTTTATTTTTCCTCTTGGATTTGAGCTTATTCTTACCCATTATGGGCTTATTCCTACCCATTTTCTTTGCTTTGGATAAAATTCTACCTTTCTTGGAGGGCTTGGTCATATTTTCATAATTTTTGGGCTATTGGTCCAATTACTATATCCTAGCTCAAGTCTGTGTTTTATTTCTTGCTTAGGTTATCCAATGGGTTTGCTAGAAACTTATGTGAAGTGGAAAAACTCTATATGAAGTGTCCATAGGTAAAAGCCCAATGTATGGGTAAGGATTTTAAACTTAGTAACTCTAGTTCTTGAATTAGGAAAAATTACCCCAATCCAATGTTCTTGAAATTTTAAGACCTTTACTTGTTTCTAAAAATTTATCTTCCTTATCCAAGAATTTTGTATCTCTTTAGTATGTTATTTCTAATTTCTTTTCTATTAGGTTTTTCCTCTTTAAATGTTAGAAACATTTTCTATGCATATACATAAGGTGAAGAATATCTAAGGATTATATTTCCTTAGATATCTAAAATATTGTCTAATAAATTTTATTTCCTTAATTAAATATTTTGTACTTTTATCAATAAAAGAAACAAAATTAGGGATGTTACATTTCTCTCCCCCTAAAAGAAATTTTGTCCTCAAAATTTCAAAAATTACCTAATAAGAACAATTGCGGATATTTCTTCCTCATGACTTCTTCCTGCTCCCAAGTTGCTTCTTCCGGAGTCAAACCTTCCCAGAACACCTTAACAAGGGGAATGGTTTTATTTCTCAGTTGATTCACGTTAGTGTCCAATATGGATGCAGGTTCTAGCTGGTATGTCATGTTCTCCTTTATTTGGATTGGTTCATCCTGTATTACATGTGATGAATCTAGAAGATACTTCCACAGCTGTGATACATGAAAAACATTATGCAGGTTGGACAAATTAGGTGGGAGAGCAACTTGATATGCTGATATCCCTACTTTCTTCAGAATTTGGTAGGGTACTAAAAATCGCAAACTTAGCTTTCTTGTTTTGAGAGACCTACCAACTCAAGTAGTCGGGGAAAGTTTCAGAAATACATGGTCTCCTTCCTCAAACTCTAGAGGTCTATGTCTCTTATCGTAGTAACTCTTTTGCCGACTCTGAGCTGTAAATATTTTGTCTCGTATCATCCTAATTTGTTCAGTTGTTTTTTGAACTAGATCAGGACCCAACAAGTTCTTTTCTCCTACCTCAAACCAACATAGTGGAGATCGGCACTTTCTACCGTATAAAGCTTCATAGGGGGCCATCTTAATACTAGAGTGATAACTATTATTATAAGCAAACTCTACTAAAGGTAAATACTTATCCCATCCTTTATCTTGCTCTATCACACAGGACCTCAACATATCTTCTAAGGTTTGAATGGTGCGTTCTGTCTGCCCATCAGTCTGAGGATGGTAGGCAGTACTGAACCGCAACTGAGTACCAAAAGCTTCCTGCAACGCCTTCCAAAACATCGATGTGAACCTCAAATCTCTATTAGAAACGATATTTAAGGGAATTCCATGCCGTCTAACTATTTCCTGGACGTACAATTGGGCTAATTTATCCAGTGAATAGTTAATTTTTATGGGCAAAAACTGAGTAGATTTGGTTACTCTGTCAATTATTACCAAGATAGAGTCATGTCCCTCTGAAGTCTTAGGTAATCCCATAATAAAGTCCATTTAGATACTGTCCCATTTCCATTTAGGGATCTCAAGAGGTTGTAGAAATGCCGCTAGCTTTTGATGCTCCACCTTCACCTTTTGACAAATAAGACATTTCGCCACAAACTCAGCATTGTCCTTTTTCATCCCTGGCCACAAATACATCCTTTTTAAATCCTGGTACATTTTAGTGCATCCAGGATGGACTGTGTATTTACTCTAATGCGCTTCTTGCAGGATCTTAGTCCTCAAATCTCGTTCTTGAGAGACACAAATCCTTCCCTGATACATGATTGCTCCATCTTCCATGACGAAAAAATTACCTTGGTCTTTATGATCCTGTAAGTATTGGTCGTGAGCTTGAGCCTTTTTTATCTAGGCTCTAAGGTCACACCCTATACTTAAACCATTAATGACTAGATTCTTTGGAGTAAGTGTAGTATCTAGCTTCAAATTTTGAAACTCCTCTAGCATCAGCATCTCATACACCATCATCTGACCCATGTGCAGAGATTTTCGACTTAAGGCATCTGCTACAACATTTGCCTTTCCGGGATGAGACTTTATCTCATACTTATAGTCATTGAGGAATTCTACCCATCTTCGTTGCCTCATATTTAACTCCTTCTGATCAAAGAGGTATTTAAGACTCTTATGATCACAATATACTTCAAAGGTTGCCCCGTACAGATAGTGTCGCCAAATCTTTAAGGCAAACACTACTGCCGCTAATTCAAGATCATGGGTTGGATAGTTTCCTTCGTGGGGTCTCAGTTGCCTAGAGGCATAAGCAACTACTCTCTTATCTTCCATCAGCACACATCCTAGCCCTTTCTTTGAAGCGTCACTATACACTTCAAAATATCCTGTGGGGTCTGGAATAATTAAAACAGGAGGAGTGGTCAGTCTTGTCTTTAGCTCCTGAAAACTAGCTTCACATTGATCAGTCCATTTGAAAGGATTTCCCTTCCTGGTCAATTTAGTCAATGGCAAGGCTATACAAGAGAAGTTTTGTATAAACCTCCTGTAGTATCTTGCCAAACCCAGGAAACTTCTGATTTCCGTAACTGTCTTTGGTCTCTCCCACTTAATCACTGCTTCCGTCTTGCTAGGATCTACGACTACCCCTCTATTAGAGATGACATGTCTAAGAAACTTCACCTCTGACAGCCAAAATTCACACTTCTCCAATTTGGCATATAACTTTTTCTCTTTTAGCACTTGTAGCACGATTCGGAGATGTTGTTCATGTTCTTTCTCACTCTTAGAATATATCAAGTTGTCATCAATGAACACTACAACAAATTGATCTAGGTAGGGTCAAAAAATGCGATTCATGTAATCCATGAAAATTGCAGGTGCATTCGTCAACCCGAAGGGCATTACGATAAACTCATAGTGCTCATACCTAGTCCTGAAGGTAGTTTTTGGTACATCCTCCTCCTTGATCCTAATCTGATGATATCCTGACCTCAAGTCAATTTTAGAAAAGATGGAGGCTCCCTTCAATTGATCCAATAAGTCATCTATCCTAGGGAGAGGGTACTTGTTTTTGATAGTCACCTTATTCTGCTGTCTGTAATCTATGCATAGTCTCAAGCTCCCGTCTTTCTTCTTAACAAATAATATAGGAGCTCCCCAAGGTGATACACTCGGTCTAATGAATTGCTTGTCTAATAGTTCCTCCAACTGTTTCTTGAGTTCCTGTAGTTCCTTTGAGGCCATTCGATATGGTGCAATAGAGATAGGCCCTGTCCCAGGTAGGAGATCAATAGAGAACTCTATCTCTCTCTTGGGAGGTAAGCCTGGAATATCTGATGGAAATACTTCAAGAAACTCATTGGCTATTGGGATTTCATCAAGCTTCGATTCGACTTCTAGATTTGATAAATACAAGAGAATGTATCCAAGTACTCCATTCTTCAACTCTCTATTAACTTGATTGGCATTTAGCATCAATAACTGGACCTCCTCTTTCGAAGTAGAAGGTAGAAATTCAACAGTCTTGTTACAACAATTCAACAAGACTCCATTTTTAGACATCCAGTCTAACCTTAGAATGACCTCAATACCTCTTAAAGGTAAACAGACGAGGTCTACAGAAAAAGTTTTCTCCTGAATGGTGACTTGACAGTCTTTACATACAGAGGAAGTTAATACCCGTTCCCCTGTAGGGGTTACTACAGATAACTCATAGGGAGTTTCAGAAATAGGAAACTAAAACTTCCTAATACATTCTTCCGATATAAATGAATGACTAGCACCAGAGTCAAATAACAACATAAGAGCAAATCTATAGATATAGCATGTACCTTGAATCATTTCAGAAGATTGAGCTGCCTCTTGGCTGCTTAGGGTGAAAACCCTTCCTTTCACCTTAGGCCTCTGTTCTAGCTGCTTACCCACATTCTGTGGGAAGTTTCTCGCAAAATGTCCCTTCTGTCCGCAATTGAAGCAGACATCTTGTCCTATGTAACATGGACGGTTACCATGCATGCGTCCGCACTTAGTGTACTTGACTGGGGCGAGGTCTTGTTGAAAAGGTCTAGGACCTGTAGTCAATGGCCTCTTACCAGCTCCATATCCACTTCTTCTCACGTTCTTTCTAGGGTTGGGAAAATTTTTCTTCCTCTTCCATAGGTTTCACCTTTGCTTCTCGTCCTCCACTGCCCTTAAACTCTTTTCCAGGAGTCTGCATTTATTTATTAAAGGTACAAACTCCCTAATCTCCATAGCTATAACATCATTCTTTATCTCCGGGTTTAGTCTTGCTTCAAACTTAATCGCCTTCCATGCTTCATCTGGGTTATATCGCAGATAAGAGGAGAACTTAGACAGCTCCTCGAACCTTGCGATATACTGGTCCACAGTCATGCTGCCTTGCCTAAGTTGGAGAAATTTGATCTCTTTCTCTGCCCGTACAGTACTTGGAAAGTACTTTTAAAAAAAATGTCCTTGAACACTTGCTAGGTGATCTGTCTTCCCTGATGAACTAAAAGTTCTCTAGCTCCACGCCACCAATATTCTGCTTCATCCTTTAACATATATGTAGCAAAAATAACTTGTTGCTCCTCAGTACAACCCATCACTTCAAAGATTTTCTCTAATTCCCTTATCCACCTTTCGACTACCGTTAGGTCATAGCCACCCTGGAAACAAGGTGGTCTAGTCCTCAGGAACTCGGATATGCCATTATCTTTTCTAGCCATCCGGTTGTTAGTACCATTCTCACCATTTGGGTTATTAGCATTATAGAGATATTGTAAAATTTGGTTGGTGATCATGACTTGGTCTCGAATTGCCGTGGCCAGGTTGTGCAGGGTTTCCTCTACATTGGTTGCTGGATTCCTCCTTGGTGGTGCCAATTCCTACTATGGCAAAAACAAAGTTATGCTGCTATTGAGGTGATCAAGCCCAATAGTTAGTTCAAAAATATTTAATAGCAGTCATAACACCACCTCGGCATATAGATAGGAAACACTAGCAATTTCTTACCTATATGAATCACTGATCCCCTACACAGCACAACCACAACTTACTCAAGACACTATAAGATCGATTCAGATAACCATCCACCCACTGGCCATCTAGGATCGACCTACTCTGATACCAATTATGTAACAACTCCATTTAAGTATCAAATTTTTTTTAAAAATACGATGAAGTTATTACCTCGTTACAACTTAACTCAATATAACATTTATTTAATTTAAACAATACAGAGTTTACATACATGTCGTACAACATAATAACACATAAAAATCTACATCTTATTTATTATGGATGACCAATTCCGGAGATACAAGTGCGGGTGGTTGCACTACCACAAACATTTTATTTACTTCTGGGATCTGCCCAACATAAAGTAATCGATCCAACGTGCACTAAAAGCCAGAGATATAGAAAAATTTGCATAACTAATTTTCTGAACATGATATGGAAATATAGTGAGAATTAAATCCCAGTAAGTTCAACAATAAATCATCATCAATATAGTTCATCACGTCATGTTCAGCTGTATAAACTACAAAAAATATCTTTGGTCACATGAATGCATTATATCTATGCACATAAGAATCATACAGTAATGATATATATGACAGGATTAACTATTTTCAGAATATCATATGATGACTATCAATTTATTCTCATATCAAGCTACCCTGGTCAGGGTGAGTATTTTCTACTCTCTGGTACAGGCTTTTCTCGCTCCGTCCGACATGGCCTACTTTCTCTTTCTTTTCTCATTAACATGATCATAATCATAACCGTTGGTAGGGCGTTCCCTACTGGTGCACCACACGGATTGCCATGTGACCGTGCTAATTTCTTTTCTTTTCACAATGATAGCCAAAAATATGCTTTCAATAACAAGTATGTTCATTAAAATATAACTATTACCATAAATCATTAGTAATCATGCCATGAACATAACCATTTCAAATATCACTTTATAAAATATTTCCATGTCATAATTTTACAATTAAGATGGTAAGAAGTTCATACAATGGCAATGGCTATGGCATATACTAGTCATTTATAAGATTCGTCTTCTTTTTTAAATATTAATTTTATTTCTTTATTTTCTTGATGCAGGTTTTCATCATATCTAACCCTTCTCTTACTAATTAGAGCATAAATCCCTCAATTTAACTCCGATGTAGGTGATCTTGGTGTCAATTTCAAGATAAAACAATTATCTAAAACTATTATGTTGAACATTGTAGCGAAATATTCAGAAATCAAGGTGATATTACTCCATCAATGTACAGGTTATTTCCTCTCAGATAGGTTCTGACCTACACCGACTAATCGGACCATATCTATCTCATATAGACTCCAACGTGAGTGATTCCAGTGGCTAAAATTTCGTGACACACATATATATAATTCTTATAATAACCATTTATTTTCATTCCGTACAGATAATTCCCAAAAATTAAAATACAGAAGCTATCCTAACATATTGTTCCCCGATGAACCATTTTCTGACCTTTGACTACCAATCAGCTCATATCTTCCTCATATGGACTCCAAATTGAATGATTCCAGTGGCTAAAAATCCTTGACAGACATAGCTATAATTCTTATGTTAACCATTTATATTAATTTCATAGAAATAATTCCCAAAAATTACAATACAGAAGCTATCCTAACATATTCTTCCCTTATGAACCATTTTCTGACCTTTGACAACTAATCGGACCATATCTACCTCATATGGACTCCAAATTGAATGATTCCAGTGGCCAAAAATCCGTCACACATATATCTTTAATTCTTATATTAACCATTTATTTTAATTCCTTATAGATAATTCTCAGAAATTAAAACACAGAAGCTAAAATTTTGTGACACACATATATATAATTCTTATGTTAACCATTTATTTTAATTTCGTACAGATAATTCCCAAAAATCAAAATACAGAAGCTATCCTAACATATTCTTCCCTGATGAACCATTTTCTGACCTTTGATTAGTAATCCGACCATATCTACCTCATATGGACTCCAAATTGAATGATTCCAGTGGATAAAAATCCATGACACATATATCTTTAATTCCTTTGTTAAGCATTTATTTTAATTCCATACAGATAATTCTCAGAAATTAAAATATAGAAGCTATCCTAACATATTCTTCCCTGATGAACCATTTTCTAACCTTTGCTTACTAATTGGACCTTATCTACCTCATATGGACTCCAAATTGAATGATTCCAGTGGCTAAAAATCCGTGACACATATATATTTAATTCTTATGTTAACCATTTATTTTAATTCCCTACATATAATTCTTAGAAATTAAAATACAGAAGCAATCCTAACATATTGTTCCCCGATGAACCATTTTCTGACCTTTGCCAACTAATCAAACCATATCTACCTCATATGGACTCCACATTGAATGATTCTAGTGGCTAAAAATCCGTGACACACATAGCTATAATTCTTATGTTAACCATTTATTTTCATTCCCTATAGATAATTCCCAGAAATTAAAATACAGAAGCTATCCTAACATATTCTTCTCTGATGAACTATTTTCTGACCTTTTCCTACTAATTGGACCATATCTACCTCATACGGACTCCAAATTGAATGATTCCAGTGGCTAAAAATCCGTGTCACATATATCGTTAATTCTTATGTTAACCATTTATTTTAATTTCCTATAGATAATTCCCAAAAAGTAAAAGACAGAAGCTAAAAATTTTGCCACCCATAGCCATAACTATGCAGAACTTGCTATACCAGTCTAAGTATTCAACCATACATCACATGAAAGATCAATATGTAACATGATATAGCAACATCCATGACCAATTATCAAAGTTCTAAGATCAAAATCTCATATAAATATTATAAGTTTCAAAAGTTTTCTTCAAAAAGAAATATTGTTAAACTTACCTGGAGCACTTAGTCCCCTAGACTTCTCCTTCCTCTTTCTTTCTTTCTTCCTCTCCTTTCCTCACTCTACCTTGCTTCTATTTCTCTCTCTTCCTCACTTGGACGAAATTAAAATGTTGTAGGGTTGGGTTTTGCTTAAATAGACCACCAAATAATACACTTTTCATGATCATGGGTCTACCTTATCACAATTAGGATACACTTTGTTGAATTTTTGGAAAACAAACAACTTATGTTCTTGTCTTCCTCTTCCTTAGTCAAGATATGAATCGGAAAAGGAGATTTGTATTTTGAAAATTATGATGATATATTCTTAAGATAAGGGACAAGGTCCCTTTGATTTAGGGATTCATTTCCATTTTCTTTTGTCTTAAACAAGTATGATATGTTTGCCTTTTTAGTTGGCAAATTTCTAGCCCTTGAATCACCATTATTTGGTTGATATTATTTGTGTGGGATAGGAATGTTTTGTCCTAATGCCATGTATTATCATACCACTTGCTAAAATTATGAGTGTATGATATAGATGTTTTTGTCCTAAAGCCTTGTATTATCATGCCACTTGCCAAAATGATGAATGTAGAATCACACCACTTGTTAAATTTTTGTCTTAATGCCATGTAACCTAGTCTTTATTATTATTACATTATTATATCATCACCTAATTTATTTATTTTATTTTTCCTCTTGGATTTGGGCTTATTCCTACCCATTATGGGCTTATTCCTACCCATTTTCTTTGCTTTGGATAAAATTCTACCTTTCTTGGAGGGCTTGGTCACATTTTCATAATTTTTGGGCTATTGGTCCAATTACTATATCCTAGTCGAAGTCTATGTTTTATTTCTTGCTTAGGTTATCCAATGGGCTTGCTAAAAACTTATGTGAAGTAGAAAAACTCTATATGAAGTGTCCATACGTAAAAGCCCAATGTATGAGTAAAGATTTTAAATTTAGTAACTCTAGTTCTTGAATTAGGAAAAATTACCCCAATCCAATGTTCTTGAAATTTTAAGACCTTTACTTGTTTCTAAAAATTTATCTTTCTTATCCAAGAATTTTGCATCTCTTTAGTATGTTATTTCTAATTTCTTTCCTATTAGGTTTTCCCTCTTTAAATGTTAGAAACATTTTCTATGCATATACATAAGGTGAAGAATATCTAACGATTATATTTCCTTAGATATCTAAAATATTGTCTAATAAATTTTATTTCCTTAATTAAATATTTTTGTACTTTTATCAATAAAATAAACAAAATTAGGGATGTTACATATAAGATTCTTCTTCTTTTTTAAATATTATTTTTATCTCTAGTTATTTATTTGATGCAGGTTTTCATCCTATCTAACCTTCTCTTACTAATCAAAGCATAACAACCACATTTTAACTCTAATTTAGGCGATCTTAGTGTCAATTTAATGATAAAATAATTATCTAAAACTATTATGTTGAACAATTTAGCCAAATAGTAAAGATTCTTGGTGATATTACTCCCTCAATTGATAGGTTATTCCTTCTCGGGTAGATTCTGACCTCTACTTACTAATCTGTCGATATCTCTCTCATATAAATTCTGAATTGAGTGATTCCAGTGGCTAACAATCTATGACACATATATCTATAATTTTTATGTTAACTAGTTATTTTAATTCCCTACAGAATGGTCCCAAAAATTCAAACACAGAAACTTTCCTAACAGATTCTTCCATGATTAATCATTTTCTGACCAGTGCTTACTAATCGGACCATATCTACCTCGTATGGACTCCAAATTGAGTGATTCCAGTGGCTAGATATCCATGAGACATAGATATACATTTTTATTATTAACCATTTATTTTAATTCTTTTTTATTCTTCCCAGAATTTTAAGAACAGAAGCTTAAAAATTTGCCACCCGTAGCCACACCTATGCAGAACTATCTACACCAGCCTAAGTATTCAAGCATACATCACATGCAAGATCAATATGTAACATGATATAGCAACATCCATGACCAATCATCAAAGTTATATGATCAAAATCCTATATAAATGTTATAAATTTTAAAACTTTTCAAAATGAAATATTATTAAACCTACTTAAGGATCTCCCTTGCTCACTTAGTAAATTCATTTTCTTATTTCCTCTTAAAGGAAATAGCAAGATTCCTCCCTTCCATTAGCTCTTCTAGTAGCAAAAATAAAAGAAGGAGGGTGAGTTTTTAAACCTCAAGGATGAAGAAGAAAGATGGATTCAAGTGGAGATTTAACTAACTTACCTTGAGCACTTAGTCCTCTAGACTTCTCTTTCCTCTTTTTTCCTCTCTTTCTCTCCTTTCTTCACTCTACCTTGCTTATGTTTTTCCTCTCCCTCACTTGGATGAAATTCTAATGTCATAAGAGAGGGTTTTTCTTAAATAGACTATCGAATAGTTCACCTTTCATGATCATGGGTCTACCTTATCACAATTAGGATGCACTTGATTGATTTTTTGAAAACAAACAACTCATGCTCTTGTTTTCCTCATCCTTAGTCAAGATATGCATAGGAAAAGGAGATTTGTATTTTGAAAATTATGATAATATGTTCTTAAGACAAGGGACAAGGTTCGTTTGATTTAGGGATTTATTTCTTTTTTCTTTTGTCCTAATCAAGTATCATAGGTTTGCCTTTTTAGGTGGTAAATTTCCAACCCTTGAATCTTCCTTGCTTAGCTGAAATTATTTGTGTAGGATAAAGATGTTTTGTCATAATGCTATGTATTGTTACACACTTGCTAAAATTATTAGTGTAGGATATAGATGCTTTTTTCCTAATGCCATGTATTATCATACCACTTGCTAAAATTATGAATATAGGATATCACACCACTTGCTGAATTTTTGTCTTAATGTCATATAACCTAATCTTTATTATTATTACACTATTATTTCATCACATGATTTATTTTATTTTATTTTTCCTCTTGGATTTGGACTCATTCATACCCATTTCCTTTGCTTTGGATAAAATTCTACGTTTCTTGGAAGGATTGGTCACATTTTCATAATTTTTGGGCTACTATTCCAACTTCTATATCCTAGTCCAAGTCTATGTTTTATTTCTTCCTTAGGTTATCTAATGGGCTTGCTAGAAACTTATGTGAAGTGGAAAAACTCTATATGAAGTGTCCATAGGTGAAAGCCCAATTTATGGGTGGAGATGTTAAACTTAGAAATTTTTAACTCTTGAATCAAGAAAAATTACCCTAATTCAATCTTCTTAAAATTTTAAGACCTTTACTTACTTCACAAAAAAATTTCTTCCTTACCAAAGAATTTCACCTATCTTTAGTATGTTATTTCTAATTTTTCCTATTAATTTTTTCTCTCTTTACTTGTTCCCTTAATGTTAGAAACATTTTCTATGCATACACATAAGGTGAAGAATTTTTATGGATTATATTTCCTTAGATATCTAAAAATTGTCTAATAAATTTTATTTCCTTAATTAAATATTTATGTATCTTTAAAGAAACAAAATTAGGGATGTTACATTAAATATTTATATACCTTTATTAATAAAAGAAACAAAATTAAGGATGTTACATTTCTCTCCCCCTAAAAGAAACTTTGTCCTCAAAATTTCAGAAATTACGTAATAAGAACAATTGCAGATATTTCTTCCTCATGACTTCTTCCAGCTCCCAAGTTGCTTCTTTCGGAGTCAAACCTCCCCATAACACCTTAACTAGGGGAATAATTTTATTTTTCAGTTGCTTTATATCGATGTCCAATATGGATGCAGGTACTAGTTGGTATGTTATGTTCTCCTTTATTTGGATTGGTTCATCCCGTATTATATATGAGGAATTTGGAAGATACTTCTGCAATTGTGATACATGGAAAACATTATGTAAGTTGGACAAATAAGGTGGGAGGGCAACTTGATATGCTGACGTCCCCACTTTCTTTAGAATTTGGTAGGGTCCCAAAAATCACAGATTTAGCTTTCTAGTTTTGAGAGACCAATCAACTCCAGTAGTTGGAGAAAGTTTTAGAAATACATGGTCTCCTTTCTCAAACTCCAGAGGTCTATGTCTCTTATCATAGTAACTCTTTTTTGCCGAATCTGAGCTAAAAGTATTTTGTCTGGTATCATCCTGATTTGTTTAGTGGTTTGTTGAACTAGATCAGGACCCATCAAGTTCTTTTCTCCTACCTCAAACCAACATAGTGGAGACCGGCACTTTCTACCGTATAAAGCTTCGTAGGGGGTCATCTTAATACTAGAGTAATAACTATTATTATAAGCAAACTCCACTAAAGGTAGGTATTTATCCCATCCATTACCTTGCTCTATCACATAGGCCCTTAACATATTTTCTAGGGTTTGAATGGTTCATTCTGTCTGCCTGTCAGTCTAAAGATGGTAGGCAGTACTGAACCCCAACTAGGTTCCAAAAGCCTCTTGTAACGTCTCTCAAAACCTCAACGTGAACCTCGAATCTCTATTAGAAACGATATTTAAGGGAATTCCATGTAGTCTAACTATTTCCTAGACGTACAATTGGGCCAATTTGTCCAATGAATATTTAATTTTTATGGGCAAAAAGTGAGCAGATTTGGTTAATCTGTCAACAATTACCCAAATAGAGTCATGTCCAACTGAAGTCTTAGGTAAACCCATAACAAAGTCCATTGAAATACTATCTCATTTCCATTTAGGGATCTCAAGAGGTTGTAAAAATCCTGCTAGTTTTTGATGCTCTACCTTCACCTTCTGACAAATGAGACATTTCGCCACAAAATCGGCAATGTCCTTTTTCATTCCTGGCCACCAATACATCCTCTTTAAATCCTAGTACATTTTAGTGCATTCAAGTTGGACTATGTATTTACTCTGATGCGCTTCCTGCAGGATCTTAGTCCTCAACTCTCATTCTTGAGGAACACAAATCCTTCCCTAATACATGATTGCTCCATCTTCCATGACAAAAAAATTACCTTGATCTTTATGATCCTATAAGTATTGGTTGTGAGCTTGAGCCTCTTTGATTTGGGTTCTAAGGTCACACCCTATATTTAAACCATTAATGATTAGCTTCTTTGGAGTAAGAGTAATGGCTAGCTTCACATTTCGAAACTCCTCTAGCATCTGCATCTCATACACCATCATCTGACCCATGTATAGAGATTTTCAACTCAAGGCATCAACTACAACATTTGCCTTTCTTGGATGATACTTTATCTCAAACTTGTAGTCATTGAGAAATTCTACCCATCTTTGTTATCTCATATTTAATTCTTTCTGATCAAAAAGGTACTTAAGACTCTTATGATCACAATATACTTCAAATGTTGCACCATACAAATAGTGTCGCCAAATCTTTAAGACAAACACCACCGCTGCCAATTCAAGATTATGGGTTGGATAATTTCCTTTATGGGGTCTTAGTTGCCTAGAGGCGTAAGCAACTACTCTCTTGTCTTGCATTAGCACACACCCTAGCTGTAACATCCCTAATTTGGTTTCTTTTATTGATAAAAGTACATAAATATTTAATTAAGAAAATAAAATTTATTAGACAATATTTTAGATATCTAAGGAAATATAATCCTTAGAAATTCTTCACCTTATGTATATGTATAGAAAATGTTTCTAAGATTAAGAGAACAAATAAAGGGGGAAAACCTAATAGGAAAAAAAAATTAGAAATAACATACTAAAGAGATGCAAAAATTTTGGATAAGGAAGATAAATTAGAAACAAGTAAAGGTCTTAAAATTTCAAGAACATTGGATTAGGGTAATTTTTCCTAATTCAAGAACTAGAGTTACTAAGTTTAACATCTTTACCCATACATTAGGCTTTTACCTATGGACACTTCATATAGAGTTTTTCCACTTCACATAAGTTTCTTGCAAGCCCATTGGATAACCTAAGCAAGAAATAAAACATAGACTTGGACTAGGATATAGTAATTGGACCGATAGCCCAAAAATTATGAAAATGTGACCAAGCCCTCCAAGAAAGGTAGAATTTTATCCAAAGCAAAGAAAATGGGTAGGAATAACCCCAAATCCAAAAGGAAAAATAAAATAAAATAAATTAGGTGATGATATAATAATGTAATAATAATATAGATTAGGTTACATGGCATTAAGACAAAAATTTAGCAAGTGGTGTGATTCTACATTCATAATTTTGGCAAGTGGCATGATAATACAAGGCTTTAGGACAAAAATATCTATATCCTACGCTCAAAATTTTAGAAAGTGGTATGATAATACATGGCATTAGGACAAAACATTCATATCCCACACAAATAATATCAACCAAATAATGGAGATTCTAGGGCTAGAAATTTGCCACCTAAAAAGGCAAACCTATCATACTTGTTTAAGACAAAAGAAAATGGAAATGAATCCCTAAATCAAAGGGACCTTGTCCCTTATCTTAAGAACATATCATCATAATTTTCAAAATACAAATCTCCTTTTCCTATGCATATCTTGACTAAGGAAGAGGAAGACAAGAACATAAGTTGTTTGTTTTCCAAAAATTCAACAAAGTGTATGCTAATTGTGATAAGGTAGACCCATGATCATAAAATATTATTATTTGGTGGTCTATTTAAGCAAAACCCACCACTACAACATTTTAATTTCGTCCAAGTGAGGAAGAGAGAGAAATAGAAGCAAGGTAGAGTGAGGAAAGGAGAGAAAGAGAGGAGAAGAAAGGAAGGAAGAAGAGGGAGAAGTTTAGAAGGCTAAGTACTCAAGGTAAGTTACCTTAATCTCCACTTGAATCCATTTTTCTTCTTCATCCTTGAGGTTCAAAAACTCACCCTCCTTCTCTTACCTAAGCTGCTAGAAAAGCTAAGGGAAGGGAGGAATCTTGCTACTTCTTTCAAGAGGAAACAAGAAAACCAATTCACTACGTGAGCTAGGGAGATTCTTAGGTAAGTTTAACAATATTTCTTTTTGAGGAAAAGCTTTGAAATTTGTAACATCTATATGGGAATTTGATCTTAGAACTTTGATGATTGGTCATGGATGTTGCTTTATCATGTTACATATTGATCTTGCATGTGATGTATGTTTGAATACTTAGGCTGATTTAGATAGTTCTGCATAGGTATGGCTATGGGTGGTAAAACTTTGAGCTTCGGTTTTTAAAATTCTGGGAAGAATTGGTAAGGACTTAAAATACATGGTTAACATGAAAAATTTAGATATATATCTCACGAATATTTAGCCACTGGAATTACTCAATTTGGAGTTCACATGAGGTAGATATGAGCCGATTAGTAAGCAGAGGTCAGAAAATGGTTAATCAGGGAAGAATCTATTTGGAAATCTTCAATTTTTGAATTGTTTGGAATACTCTGTAGGGAATTAAAATAACTTGTCAACATAAAAATTATAGATATATGGCTTGCGGATATTTAGCAACTAAAATCACTCAATTTGGATTTCAAATGTGGGAGATATAGTCAGATTAGTAAGTAAAGGTTAGAACCTACCCGAGAAGAAATAATATTGAATTTAAGGGAGTAATAACACCAAGATTTATTACTATTTAGCTGATATGATTAGTATAATAGTTTTAGATAATTGTCTTAGCTTTCCATAGACACCAAGAGCACCTTAATTAGAGTTAAAATGATGGAGTTATACTCTGGTTAGTGAGCAAAGGTCACAGAACACAGCCAGGCTGTGTTCTGGGTGCTTCAAGCACGGGTTAGCCATGTTCGGGGCTATTTTTTAGTACATTTGAAGTATTTTTAAAGCATGACTGTATCCTGGAACATGGCCAGACCGTGTTAGAAGCTGGTGAAGCCTATTTTTAACATTTTTCTACCCTAGATGAACCTCTTTAACTATAGGGTAATAGTATAAATCAAATTGGAGAACAATGCTCTATAAATTTGTAAGAACATGTGTTGGAAATGATATAAATAAGAAGAAAATGACTAAAGGCCAAGCATAAAGAGAAGGTTAGATATGATGAAAACATGCATCAAGAAAATAAAGAAATAAAATTAATATTTAAAAAAGAAGACAAATCTTATAAATGAAAATAATAAATGACTAGTATATGCCATAGCTATTGCCATTGTATGAACTTCTTACCGTCTTAAGTGTAAAATGTTGACATAGAAATATTTTATAAAGTGATATTTGAAATGGTTATGTTTATGGCATGATTACCAATGATTTTTGGTAATAGTTATATTTTGTTAAACATACTTGTTATTGAAAGCATATTTTTGGCTATCATTGTGAAAAGAAAAAAAATGAGCACGGTCACATGGTAATCCGTGTAGGGGATCTTATAGTGTCTTGAGTATGTTGTGATTGTGCTGTGTAGGGGATCAGTGATTCATATAGGTAAGAAATTACTAGTATTTCTTATCTATATGCCGAGGTGGTGTTATGACTGCTATTAAATATTTTTGAACTAACTATTGGGCTTGATCACCTCAATAGCAGCATAACTTTGTTTTTACCACGATAGGAAATGGCACCACCAAGGAGGAATCCTGCAACCAATGTAGAGTAAACCTTGCACAACCTTGCCACGGCAATTCGAGACCAAGTCATGACCACCAACCAAATTTTACAATATCTCCAGAATGCTAATAACCCAAATGGTGAGAATGGTGCTAATAACCGAATGGCTGGAAAAGATAATGGCATATCCGAGTTCCTAAGGATTAGACCACCTTGTTTCCAAGGTGGCTATGACCCAACGGTAGCCGAAAGGTGGATAAGGGAATTAGAGAAAATCTTTGAAGTGATGAGTTGTACTGAGGAGCAGCAAGTTATTTTTGTTGTATATATGTTAAAGAATGAAGCAGAATACTGGTGGCGTGGAGCTAGAGAACTTTTAGTTCATCAAGGAAGACAGATCACCTTACAAGTGTTCAAGGACATTTTTTTAAAAAGTACTTTCCAAGTACTGTAAGGGCAGAGAAAGAGATCGAATTTCTCCAACTCAGGCAAGGCAGCATGACTGTGGACCAGTATATCGCAAGGTTCGAGGAGCTGTCTAAGTTCTCCTCTTATCTGCGATATAACCCAGATGAAGCATGGAAGGCGGTTAAGTTTGAAGAGGGACTAAACCCGGAGATAAATAATGCTGTTATAGCTATGGAGATCAGGGAGTTTGTACCTCTGGTAAATAAATGCAGACTCCTGGAAAAGAGTTTAAGGGTAGTGGATGATGAGAAGCAAAGGCGAAACCTATGAAAGAGGAAGAAAAATTTTCCCAACCCTGGAAAGAATGTAAGAAGAAGTGGATATGGAGCTGGTAAGAGGCCATTGACTGTGGGTCCTAGACCTTTTCAACAAGACCTTGCCATAGTGAAGTGCGCTAAGTGCAGACGCATGCATGGTAACCGGCTATGCTACATGGGACAAGATGTCTGCTTCAATTGCGGACAAAAGGGACATTTTGCGAGAAACTGCCCACAGAATTTGGGGAAGTAGCCAGAACAGAGGCCTCAGTTGAAAGGAAGGGTTTTTACCCTGAGCGGCCAAGAGGCAGCTCAATCTTCTAAAGTGATTTAAGGTACATGTTATATCTATGGATTTGCTCTTATGGTGTTATTTGACTCTGGTGCTAGTCATTCATTTATATCAGAAGAATATATTAGGAAGTTTCAGTTTCCTATTTCTGAAACTCCCTATGAGCTATTCGTAGTAACCCCTACAGGGGAACGGGTATTAACTTCCTCTGTATGTAAGGACTGTCAAGTCACCATCCAGGAGAAATCTTTTTCTGTAGACCTTTTCTGTTTACCTTTAAGAGGTATTGAGGTCATTCTAAGGTTAGACTGGATGTCTAGAAATCGAGTCTTACTGAATTTTTGTAACAAGACCATTGAATTTCTACCTCTTACTCCGAAAGAGGAGATCCAGTTATTGATGATAAAATGCCAATCAAGTTAATAGGGAGTTGAAGAATGGAGTACTTAGATACATTCTCTTGTATTTATCAAACTGAGAAGTCGAATCGAAGCTTGATGAAATTCCAATAGCCAACGAGTTTCCTGAAGTATTTCCATCAGATATTCCAGGCTTACCTCCCAAGAGAGAGATAGAGTTCTCTATTGATCTCCTACCTGGGATAGGGCCTATCTCTATTGCACCATATAGAATGGCCTCGAAGGAACTACAGGAACTCAAGAAGCAGTTGGAGGAACTATTAGACAAGCAATTCATTAGACCGTGTGTATCACCTTGGTTAGCTCCTATATTGTTTGTTAAGAAGAAAGATGGGAGCTTAAGACTATGCATAGATTACAAACAGTTGAATAAGGTGACTATAAAAAACAAGTACCCTCTCCCTAGGATATATGACTTATTGGATCAATTGAAAGGAGCTCCATGTTTTCTAAAATTGACTTGAGGTCATGATATCAACAGATTAGGATCAAGGAGGAGGATGTACCAAAAACTACCTTCAGGACTAGGTATGGGCACTATGAGTTTCTTGTAATGCGCTTTGGGTTGATGAATGCACTTGCAATTTTCATGGATTACATGAATTGCATTTTTTGACCCTACCTAGATCAATTTGTTGTAGTGTTCATTGAAGACATCTTGATATATTCTAAGAGTGAGAAAGAATATGTACAACATCTCCGAATCATGCTGCAAGTGCTGAAAGAGAAAAAGTTATATGCCAAATTGGAGAAGTGTGAATTTTGGCTGTCAGAGGTGAAGTTTCTCGGACATATCATCTCTAATAGAGGGGTAGCCGTAGATCCTAGCAAGATGGAAGCAGTGATTCAGTGGGAGAGACCAAAGACGGTTACGGAAGTCTGAAGTTTCCTGGGTTTGGCAGGATACTACAGGAGGTTTATACAAAACTTCTCTCGTATAGCCTTGCCATTGACTAAATTCACCAGGAAGGGAAGTCATTTTAAATGGACTGATCAATGTGAAGCTAGTTTTCAGAAGCTGAAGACAAGACTGACCACTCCTCCTGTTTTAATTATTCCAGACCCCATAGGACATTTTGAAGTGTATAGTGATGCTTCAAAGAAAGGGTTAAGATGTGTGGTGATGCAAGATAAAAGAGTAGTTGCTTACGCCTCTAGGCAACTGAGACCCCATGAAGGAAACTATCCAACCCATGATCTTGAATTGGAGGAAGTGGTGTTTGCCTTAAAGATTTGGCGACACTATTTGTACGGGGCAACCTTTGAAGTATATTGTGATCATAAGAGTCTTAAATACCTCTTTGATCAGAAGGAGTTAAATATGTGGCAATGAAGATGGGTAGAATTCCTCAATGACTGCAAGTTTAAGATAAAGTATCATCTCGAAAAGGTGAATGTTGTAGCAGATGCCTTGAGTCAAAAATCTCTTCACATAGGTCAGATGATGGTGTATGAGATGCAGATGCTAGAGGAGTTTCAAAATTTGAAGCTAGCCACTACTCTTACTCCAAAGAATCTAGTCATTAATGGTTTAAGTATAGGGTGTGACCTTAGAGCCCAGATCAACGAGGCTCAAGCTCACAACCAATACTTACAGGATCATAAAGACCAAGGTAATTTTTCTGTCATGGAAGATGGAGCAATCATGTATTAGGGAAGGATTTGTGTCCCTCAAGAACGAGAGTTGAGGACTAAGATCTTGCAGGAAGCGCATCAGTGTAAATACACAGTCCATCCTGGATGCACTAAAATGTACCAGGATTTAAAAAGGATGTATTGGTGGCCAGGGATGAAAAAGGACATTGCCGAGTTTGTGGCGAAATGTCTCATTTGTCAAAAGGTGAAGGTGGAGCATCAAAAGCTAGCGGGATTTCTACAACCTCTTGAGATCCCTAAATGGAAATGGGACAGTATCTCAATGGAATTTGTTGTGGGATTTCTACAACCTATTGTACGTCTAGAAAATAGTTAGACTGCATGGAATTCCCTTAAATATCGTTTTTGATAGAGATTCGAGGTTCACATCGAGGTTTTGGAAGGCATTGTAGGAAGCTTTTGGTACTCAGTTGCGGTTCAGTACTGCCTACCATCCTCAGACTGACGGGTAGACAGAATGAACCATTCAAACCCTAGAAGATATGATGACTATTAATTTATTCTCATATCAAGCTACCCCAGTCAGGGTGAGTATTTTCTACTCTCCAGTATCGGCATTTCTCGCTCCGTCCGACATGGCACACTTTCTCTTTCTTTTCTCATTAACATAATCATAACCGCTGGTTGGACGTCCCCTACTGGTGCACCACACGAATTGCCATGTGACCGTGCTCATTTATTTTGTTTTCACAATAATAGCCAAAAATATGATTTCAATAACAAGTATGTTTATTAAACTCCAATCAAAATATAATTATTACCAAAAATCATTGGTAATCATGCCATGAGCATAACCGTTTCAAATATCACTTAATAAAATATTTTCATGTCAAAATTACACACTAAAGATGGTAAAAAAATCATAAAATGGCAATGACTATGGTATATACTAATCATTTATTACTTTCATTTATAAGATTCTTCTTCTTTTTTAAATCTTATTTTTATCTCTTTATTTTTTTTATGCAGGTTTTCATCCCATCTGACCTTCTCTTATTAATCAGAGCATAACGCCCACATTTTAACTCCGATTTAGGTAATCTTAGTGTCAATTTAAATATAAAACAATTATCTAAAACTATTATGCTGAACAATTTAGCCAAATATTAAAGATTCTTAGTGATATTACTCCATCAATTGACAGGTTATTCCTTCTCAGGTAGGTTTTGATCTCTACTTACTAATCTGTCCATATCTCTCTCATACAAATTCTAAATCAAGTGATTCCAGTGGATACAATTCCATGATACATATATCTATAATTTTTATGTTAACTGATTATTTTAATTCCCTACAAAATATTCCTAAAAATTCAAACACAGAAGCTTTCCTAACAGATTCTTCCCTGATTAATCATTTTCTGACCAGTGCTTACTAATCTGACCATATCTACCTCATCATATCTCCAACATGATTCCAGTGGCTAGATATCCGTGAGTCATAGATCAACATTTTTCATGTTAACCATTTATTTTAATTTCTTACTAATTTTTCCCAAAATTTTAAAAACTGAAGCTTAAAATTTTGCCACCCATAGCCATACCTATGCATAACTATCTACACCAACCTAAGTATTCAAACTTACATCACATGCAAGATCAAGATGTAACATGATATAGCAACATCCATGACCAATCATCAAAGTTCTAAGGTCAAAATCCCATATAAATTTTATATATTTTAAAACTTTTCAAAAAGAAATATTATTAAACCTACCTAAGAATCTCCCTAGCTCACTTAGTAAATTCGTTTTCTTGTTTCCTTTTGAAGGAAGTAGCAAGATTCCTCCCTTCCCTTAGCTCTTCTAGTAGCTTAAATAAGAGAAGGAAGGTGAGTTTTTGAACCTCAAGGATGAAGAAGAAAAATGGATTCAAGTGGAGATTTTACTAACTTACCTTGAGCACTTAGTCCTCTAGACTTCTCCTTCCTCTTTCTTCCTCTCTTCCTCTCCTTTCCTCACTCTACCTTGCTTATGTTTTTCCTCTCCCTCACTTGGACGAAATTCTAATGTTATAAGAATGGGTTATGCTTAAATATACTATTAAATAATTCACCTTTCATGATCATGGGTCTACCTTATCAAAATTAGGATGCACTTGGTTGATTTTTGGAAAACAAACAACTCATTTTCTTATCTTCCTCTTCCTTAGTCAAGATATGCATAGGAAAAGGAGATTTGTATTTTGAAAATTATGATAATATGTTCTTAAGACAAGGGAAAAGGTCCCTTTGATTTAGGGATTCATTTCCTTTTTCATTTGTCTTAATCAAGTATCATAGGTTTGCCTTTTTAGGTGACAAATTTCCAACCCTTGAATCTTCCTTGCTTAGCTGAAAATATTTGTGTAGGATAAGGATGTTTTGTCATAATGCTATGTATTATTACCTACTTGCTAAAATTATGAGTGTAGGATATAGATGTTATGTCCTAATGCCATGTATTATCATACCAATTGCTAAAATTATGAATGTAGGATATCACACCACTTGCTGAATTTTTGTCTTAATGCCATGTAACCTAATCTTTATTATTATTAAACTATTATTTCATCACATGATTTATTTTATTTTATTTTTCCTCTTGGATTTGGATTCATTCCTACCCATTTCCTTTGCTTTGGATAAAATTCTACCTTTCATGGAGGGCTTGGTCACATTTTCCTAATTTTTGGGCTATCGGTCCAACTTCTATATTCTAGTCTAAGTCTATGTTTTATTTCTTGCTTGGGCTATCCAATTGGCTTGCTAGAAATTTACATGAATTGGAAAAACTCTAAATGAAGTGTCCATAGGTGAAAGCCCAATGTATGGTTGGAGATATTAAACTTAAGAACTCTAACTCTTGAATTATGAAAAATTACCCTAATTCAATCTTCTTGAAATTTTAAGACATTTACTTATTTCACAAAAAATTATATTCCTTACGCAAGAATTTCGCCTCTCTGTAGTATGTTATTTCTAATTTTTTCTATTAGTTTTTTTCTCTTTACCTATTCCCTTAATGTTAGAAACATTTTCTATGCATACACATAAGGTGAAGAATTTCTAAGGATAATATTTCCTTAGATATCTAAAAATTGTCTAATAAATTTTATTTCCTTAATTCAATATTTATGTAACTTTATTAATAAATGAAATAAAATTAGGGATGTTATACTCTTCATCTTGAATCTATTGGTACCCTTAGTTTTGAGATTTGAGGCTCGAAGGTACTCCAGATCTAGAGAGAGAGAATGAGAAGAGAGAAAGTTACTATTCATACTATTCATTTGTCTTGAAAATCTTTCCATCTCTTTTTTAAAAAAATAATAATGGAGGGACCAATTAGCAATTTTCTAATTGTTAGAAGAAGTCCTTGTAAATTTCATTATTTACATTTTGACCCCTAAGCGTTTAGGAAATTACAATTTGACCCCAAAAATATTAATAAGTTTCCATTTTCTTCCTTAAAACCTTTCAGTTTCATCCATACTCCTTTATTTCTTTTAATAATCCATACATAAATGAAAATTACTAAATCTTAGGGGTATTACACGCCACCTATCATGGCGGATAGAGATAACTAATCTCTTAAAGATTTCACTACCGCAGATACTCATAGCTTCAATTCGAGCATAGTCAGACTTGCTGTAGAGGCCAATAACTTTGAACTAAAACCTTCTCTTTTTCAGATAGTTTAACAAAATTAGTTTGAAGGGTCCCTTACTGAAGACCCAAATCACCATCTATAAGTTTTTTTGGAATATTGTGATATGTTAAAGTTGAATAGAGTATCTTCTGATGCTATTCGACTGAGGTTGTTTCTATTCTCTCTGCGGGACAAGGCCTGAGCATGGTTGCACTCTCTTCCATCAAGGTTTATCACTACTTGTTAGCAACTTTATCAAACCTTTCTAGCCAAGTATTTCTCTCCAAGGAAGACAGCCCATCTCAGAAACCAAATTACTACTTTTGCTAAAAAAGATGGGGAGTTATTGTATGAAGCTTGGGAGAGATTTAAGGAGCTTTCTCAGATTATAACTTCACCATGGGTTGGAAAAATAGCTTATAGTCCATACATTCTACAATGGACTAATATACAGCACATGTATGTCAGTGAATGCTGCAGTAAGAGGAGCTTTAACGAACAAAACAATTGATGAGACTTATAAGTTGATTGCAGATATAGCTCAGAATCACTACTCTTGGTCTAGTGAGAGGTAGCCATATAGGAAACCAACAAGTATGTATGAAGTTGATGCATTTAATCATCTAACTTTTAAGGTTTATGCCTTGCTTCAGAAGCTGGATAAATTGAGCATCAATGTTGTTGCTCCATCTTTTGCATGTGAGATTTATGGGTGTATTGGCCATGTGGCCAATGAATGGTAGCTTGGAAACCCTACACCTCAGGATTGTGAGTAAGTAAATTTTGTCAACAACAACTGAAGAAACAATCCATACAACAACACCTATAATCTAAGTTGGAGGAATTATCCAAATTTATCTTACAAGCCTAATATGAATCAGCCTCCTTAGAATAACTTCAGACAACCTCTTGGGTTTCAAAATTAGAGGTCATTCAACCCTCATCTTCAGCTAAATTCAAATTTAGAGACTTTGATGGAGAGCTTTATAGCTACTCAAAGTAAACAGAATGATGAGTTCAAAGCCTAGAACCACTCAATGAATGAAGCTATACAAGATTTATCCTCTAAGGTTTACTCGCTTGATACTCATAATAAAATGCTAGAAACTCAAATAGTACAGCAAGCCAGCTCTTCAAATGGGAACTTTGGAAAATTCCCTGACCAACCTGAGAACCTAAGAGAACATTGCAAGGCTATCACTTTGAAAAGTGGTAAGCAGTTGGATGAGTCGGAGGAAAAAGAGGAAGACAAGCATAAAGAATTAAAAGATATGCCTGAACAAGCAAATGTAGAAGAAGAGTAGATAAGGGAGAGGAAAGAGGAAGAATATATCAAATATGTGGCTCCTGCACCATACAAGCCACCAGTTCCTTTCCCCCAAAGACTAGCCAAAGCAAAATTAGAAAAGTAGTATGGAAAGTTCCTTAATGTACTGAAAAAGCTACAAACTAATATTCCATTCTTAGAAGCTATCTCCCAGGTGCCTTCGTATGCTAAATTTTTGAAGAAAATCTTCTCAAATAAGAGGAAGATTGAAGAGTATGCCACAGTAACATTAACTGAAGAGTGCAGTGCATTGATCCAGAATAAGCTGCCTCCTAAACTCAAGGACCCTGAAAGCTTCTCCATACCTTGTTCTATTAGAGACATGGACTTAGCTAGAGCTTTATGTGATCTTAGAGCAAGTGTGAGTTTCATGCTATTATCTATATGTAAGACGCTCCAGATAGGTGATTTAAAGCCTACCACTCTTTTCCTCTAGTTGGCGGACCGATTTGTTATGCATCTGGTAGGTATATTAGAGGATGTTCCTCTAAAGGTAGGTAAATTCTTCATACCTATTGATTTTGTCATTTTAGAGATGGAAAAAGATAACCAAATCCCCATCATTCTTGAAAGGCCTTTCCTAGCTACTATAGGTGCAATTATCAATGTAAAAGATGGAAAGCTTTCTCTGAATGTAGGGGATGAAAAGATTGAGTTCAATTTGAATGATGTAATCAAATGCCCATCTTTAGGTGATACTTGTTGCATGATTGATGTAATTGAACAAAATATGGTTGATGATGCAATAAGTTTTTGTTCTATTGACCTACTTGAGCTTTGCCTTATGGATAGTTCTTTTCCTTGTGCTAAATAGGTAAAAGCTGATGCATATGCTCAAATGCTTGAAGATAGTCCTATGATCACCTCAAAAGCAAAAGCTGAAAAGCTAGAATTGGATCTCAATAAAAAATCAACAACTAAAGAAAAAGTTAAGGCACCTAAGATATAACTTAAACCACTTTCATCCAATTTAAGGTATGAATTTCTGGACCCTGACTCTTCATATCCAGTAATTGTGAATGTTGAAGTAATTGGTAAGTTATTGGATGTACTCAGGAAATTTAAGAAAGTGACTAGGTATAGTATAGATGACATAAAATGGATTAGTCCATTTCTTTTCATGCATCGCGTTATACTTGATAATGATCATAAAGCTTCTAGAGAGCACTAAATGAGATTGAATCCAAACATGAAAGGGTAGTCAAGAAGGAGGTGCTCAAATTACTTTATGCAGGTATTATCTATCCTATTTCAGATAGTGAGTGGGTAACCCAGTTCATATAGTCCTAAAGAAAGGAGGTATGACTGTTATTAAGAATGATAATGATGAATTGATTCCTACTAGAGCTATTACGGGTTGGTGTATGTGTATTGATTATAGAAAACTGAATAAGGCCACTTGCAAGAATCACTTTCCTTTGCCCTTCATTGATCAATTGTTAAAAAGGCTGGCTAAACACTCATATTTTTGTTATCTAGATGGATATTCAGGATTCTTTCAGATTCGTATCTATCCAGACAACCAAGAAAAGATGACGTTCACATGTCCCTATGGCACCTTTGCATATAGAAAGATAACATTCATACTGTGCAACGCACCAACCACTTTCCAAAGATGTATGATGGCTATTTTCTTAGATTTTATTAAAGATATAATGGAAGTATTTATGGATGATTTTTTTATCTATAGTACCTTATTTGATAATTGCTTAAATCATTTGACACAAGTACTTAAAATATGTGAAGAAGTCAACCTAGTACTAAACTAGGAAAAATGTCATTTCATGGTAAGGGAAGGAATAGTACTTGGGCACTTAATGTCTGAGAGAGGGATTGAGGTGGACAAAACAAAAATTGAGGCAATTCAGACGATGCCACCACCATCTAATGTTAAGGGAGTGAGAAAGTTTTTTGGGCATGTAGGCTTCTACAAAAGATTTATCTAAGACTTCTCTAAAATTTCTAAACCCTTAACCAATTTTCTTATTAAGGACACTCTCTTCGTATTTGATGATGACTGTTTATGTGCTTTTTATAGGTTAAAGGAGTCACTAATATCTGCACCAATCATCCAACCTCCTAATTAGAGCCTTCCTTTTGAGATCATATGTGATGCTAGTGACTATGCTATGGGAGCTGTACTTGGACAAAGAAGAGATAAAAAACCGTATGTTATTTACTATGCTATCAAGACCTTGGATGAAGCCCAAGTCAACTATTCCAACATAGAAAAGGAGCTCTTGGCAGTAGTCTTTGCAATTGACAAATTCTACCAATATTTATTGGGATCTAAAGTCATTGTATATACAGACCATACTGCCATCAAATATTTGCTGAGTAAAAAGGACACGAAGCCAAGATTGATCAGATAGATCCTTCTATGGTAGGAGTTTGATCTTATGATTCAGGATAAGAAAGGAATAGAAAATGTGGTTGCAGCCCATCTTTTAAGGCTAAAGCAAGACTCAATGAAAGATGAGCTGCCCATAGATAATTCTTTTACTGATGACCAACTCTTTGTAATCACTTATACCGATGCTCCTTGGTATGTAGATTTTGTAAACTATCTAGCATACATAATTTTACCTGAAGGGTTGAGCTATCATCAGAGAAAGAAATTTTTCTCTGATATCAAATCCTACTATTGGGATTATCTATGTCTTTATAAATGATGTGAAGATGGCATCTTCTGTAGATGTATTCCAAAGGAAGAGGTATAAAGTGTCATCTATCATTGCCATAACTTACCTTGTGAAGGCCATACTAACACCTCAAAGACTGCAGCTAAGATTCTTCAAGTTGGTTTTTATTGGCCTTCACTTTTCAAAGATGTTCATACCTTTGTAAAATCTTGTGATTAGTGTCAAAGAATTAACAATATCTCAAAGAGGAATGAGATGCCCCTAAACAGTATTTTAGAAGTATAGATATTTGATGTTTAGGGTATTAACTTCATGGGCCCCTTTCAATCTTCATGTGGAAATAAGTACATCCTAGTAGCTGTGGATTACGTGTCTAAGTGTGTAGAAGGAGTGGTATCTCCCACTAATGATGCTCGAGTGGTTGCAAAACTCTTCAAGAGAGTGAACTTTTCAAGATTTGGAGTGCCCCATGCTGTAATAAGTGATGATGGTCCCTACTCCACTGAGCAACAATTTTAGAACCTCTTAAAAAAATATAGAGTCACTCATAAAATGGCTTTAGCATATCATCTCAAGACAAGTGGGCAAGTTGAGATATCCAATAGGGAAATCAAGGTTAACTTGGAGAAGATTGTGTCAAAGGCAAGAAAAGATTGGTCTCTCAAGCTTGATGATGCACTATGGGCCTACAGAACATATAAAACTCCTATAGGCAGCACACCCTTCCAGTTGGTGTATGGAAACCCTTGCCACTTGCCAGTAAAACTCGAACATAAGGAATGTTGGGCAATAAAGACAATTAACTTTGCCTTAAAAGCTACTGGAAAAAGGAGATGCTTTTAATTGAATGAGTTAAATGAGCTGAGACTTGATGTATATGATAGTGCTAGGTTATATAAGGAAAGAACCAAGAGATGGCACGATAAACACATCCTGAGGCGTAAATTTCAAGTAAGAGATTGGGTCTTACTACTTAATTCAAGGCTAAAGCTTTTTTCTGGAAAGCTTTGTTCCTGTTGGCCCAACCCATTCCAAGTTAGTCAATTTTTCCCCTATAGAGCAGTGGAAATATGGAGTGAAGCCACTGGATCGTTTAAAGTTAACAGATAACGACTGAAGCACTATGCTATGGGACACTGGTTGAAAAGAGATCCACCCAAACTCTCTTGGAGCCCCTCTCAATCCAATAAAGCAAGGGAGTCGAGATAATGACTTTAAACAAGCGCTTTGTGGGAGGCAATCCATATTTTAATTTTTGAGTTTCTTTTTGCATAGTTTGGTTGTTTACGATTTTTTTTGTCTTTAATTTTAGTTTATTTCTTAGGTTAGGTTTTAATGAGTGTTTTTGGGTGATTTGTAGGTCAACTTTTAAGTATCCAAGAGTAAAGAAAGAAAGAATTTCAAAGAAATCTTAAAGAAGAGCAAAAATTGAGGCAAATTTTGAAGAAAATAGAATTCTAGCATCCAACATGGGTGACCCGTGTCACATAGCACGCCCGTGCTTCAAGCACAGGTAAAAATTTGGAGCATTTGGAGAATCCAATAGTAAGTACAGGCAAGCCATGTCAATCAACACAACTGTGCCAGTTATGCCCCTAATTTAAGGGAATGCGATTGTAACGAGTAGGAGATAACTTTAACCTTATTCTATTGCATACTTGATTTAAGTATATCATATATTAGGATTAATAACATATATTTACAAGTTCTCTAATATAACCAAATATATAGGCCAAGTCTTTATACACATATTACAGGAGAAACAGGGATCCTACCTGTAGTGTTCAGAGCATACTCTAAAATACAAATACAAAATAATTTAAACAATGTGAGCTTTGGAAGCAACGTAGACATACCCAGAGAGTATGACACCTAGTTGATCACGTAGCTGCAGGACCAAACTCTGTATCCTTATTTGGAAAAAATGTAAATATAGCGTAGTGAGTTTGACAACTCAGTGAGCAGATAATACCTCCTCTGACCTCTTAGGTCAACATATGGATATACTTATATTTTAAAATTTATCACGTAGAAAATTACAGTTCGGAAGTACATCAATATGGGACCCGTATTTCAAATATTCTTAAATAAAAGGATATTTAGATATCCAAAACCATATACTGTACTGTATAATCATTAAACAAATGTTGTTATGCATCAAAATATTTCACATGAAAACATTAGGAGGATCCCATATCAGAACCACTATTTCAAAGTTCAAGCGTTTTCATACTTTGGTGGTATAGGATTTGCCTAAACTTAGCATCCCAGCTAAGGTTTGTCCTACCACCATTCAAGAGGACATGCGAAGGGACTCTAATATGGGCAATTTCTCAAGCACACAACAAGGGAAGGAAAATCACATATCATATTGTCTGCATCTCGCCCAGATAGGAGGCATCCCGCTCTCCTTCACATATCATATCCCGTGTGTTGGTTGTCATACGAGGCTAGCACCACCTTTGCTAACTGAGGTGTCAAGGTGCACTAGGGCTATCCTCACCTACTATTAGCAAACAATGTTTCTAATAAGATTCCTCCACAGAAATCATTATTTACACATATGCCACATCGTTCAAAATAGATGTTTTAGTATAAATTTAGAATTTTAAGTCTCAGTACAATTTCTCTATCAGAAACTTCCTAATCAGAATAATCACATATACATGCATATTTCCAAAGCAATCTTATAACTTTACATATGAATGCCACATGCACAATATATTTCATGAGAAATACATTGAAAATCACATATTCAATGAGTTCAAAAATCCATTTTCAATACCATACTCTTCTTGAACTATATACCATATTGTAAACAATTTAGATAATTTAATCTATTTCAGAGACATATAAAAGTATAAGTAACTTGTAAATATCATCAATTATACATTTAAAGGTCAAGAAAAAATTAGGGTAAGTCATAGAAAGAATTATCTACTCACAAAGTAAGGGTCCTAGATTAGACAACCCCAAAATGCACTTTTCCAATCCAAGTGTGACCAAATATACCTTAAAAACGAGTCTGGAGGATCCAAAAACCTAGGAAATGACTCCAGGAGCTCGGTCAATTGATAGGATATTGTTCATTTCAGAAAATATTGTTCACATCGGTTGAAATCACCATTCATGCTGGCTAAAACACTGTTCATGAAGATAAAAATATTGTCCACAGTTACTGTTTATTGAAGAACAATTTGCAAAGTTAGAGCACCAAATCATGTTGTTTAATCATAAAATTTATCATACAACCAATACTCTATATCCTTAACAAAACCCCTAACTTGGAAGCTTGAAAAACCATAAAAAAAAAATATAGTATTTTAGAAACATTACCTATGTGTTACTATTCACCATTTTCTAGCGAGCTTTCAGTGAACTTCCGACGACATTGATTGGTGGGTTTTGAAGCCCTTGTCGCCACGAGTCTAACGGTACCTCCGGTATCTCAATTGAATGTCTAGAATGGGAGATATGTTAAAGAGAAGTTTGAAACCTAGAGAGAGAAGGGAAACTTCATGAAAATCTTCTCTTCTCCCCACGTGCGTTTGCTTCTCCTCTTTCAAGTTTTGCTTCTATTTTTTTAATTAATAATTAAATCTTTGATAATTTATTCTTTGATTATATACCTATAAATATTATTTTTCATCCTAAAACATCCCAAAAATTTTTCAAAATTAATATTCTTGCAAAACTTTAGTTGTAATATCAAATCATGACTTTTCTTGATAAAATTTTAATAAAACAAATCACAATATAAATATATCTTCATGTATATTAAAAGAAGGAAATTTATAAAAATAAAACAAAAAATTATTTAAAGCCAAATGTAATTATTTTAAGCAAAACAAAAATCATTTTAATTAAAAGTGTATTTGCTTTTAGCAAAACATAATCATTAAAAAAAATAAAACTAAAAATATATTTGTTTATAGAAAAATATTATTATTTAAAAAATATTACGAGATATTACAGTGCTTGAGGTCCTCTGGAGCAAATGTGTTTTCCTGCATGTAACACGGGCAGGCCGTGTTACCCAGCACGGCCGTGCACCTGATTCCAGTCCCAACATAAGCTCCCTGTGCCACCCAACACGGGTCATTCCCAGGAAATGTTGAACTCTAGTAGCAAACACAGGTGAGCTATGTTTCTCAACATGGCCAGACCTCAGGTCGTGCTCAAAGCCCAGCAAGGAAATATATTCTCCAACGCGAAACATAGTTTAGCTGTGCTGTGATGCACGGTCGTGCTTCGAGCCTAGGTTTGTATTTTTCCCATGCTTTCTTTCTATTTTTCCTCCCGTGTTTCATTCTCATTCTTCTCATGCCCTATCTAGCTTTCCTCCCTACAATCTTCCCTTCCCCCTCCAGCCTTAATACATGCTACCTCCCCCATTCCCAAACTTTCTCGTGCCTTAACCAGGCCCTTCCCTCTCCCAACCACGCCACTAACACAAACCCCCATCTCCTTCTGCACCTCCAATCTCTATAACTTTGGTGCCCTAGTTCTCGTAACCATCTTCCCCATTCCTTTTACAACTCTCAAACCCAAAAAATCTCCATTGCAATAGCAATCCCTCACCTAAGCCTATCTCAGCCTTACACCCAGTTCCTCTTCATCCTTCCCGTATTCCCTTACAACCTGTGCTTCTTCTCCCTCTCGACCTATTCCCCTGCACCCAAGCCCAACCAAGCCTCCATCTTCCCATATCCCATTGTTCCTTTAATACCCGAGAACCCACACCCCTTTTTCACCATGCCTACCCAGAAATTTTCCCTCACCCCAAACCGGTAATACTCCCAACTAAGTAACCATTCCCCTGCACCTAGCTCCCAACATCATTTCCCTACACTGGATTCCCACCTTACTGCATCAACCGAGCTTCCTTCCAAGTAATTCTGATTCTCTGTCAATGTTGTTTATTTTTCTATATTGGAATTCCCTAGTTGATTGCCTTGAATTCATTATTTTACTTGTTTGCCTAAGAAACTCTGGTAGAATGAATTTGGAATTTGTATGTGCCGAGGTAGGAAATTAGCATTACATTATACAATATTCCTCTGAATTGGATTAACTGGCTGCGTGAAAAGAGTTGAGAATAGAAAACAATTCTCTATTTTATTAATGGTTATCTATTATTCTTGATGATTGTTGCTTGTCCTGCTTATTAGACTGATTTACCTGGAATTTTCTAATAGGACATGTTCTAAGTTAATGATGATTGGTTTTGATGATTAAACTCCTTTGCCTGGATTGATATTACTTTAGTTCATTCTCAGATCTCTGCATTTGGAGTTTGCTGATGCCTTAATTATAAATCATCTGGTCTCTCATCTAGCTCTTTAACTTAATTGGGAATTTGCTAGTTAAGTTAAGATATTGTAGTTGCTTAACAATTCATGGATCTTTTGGCAACATTTGGAATTTATGTGTTATTGCTTATCTGATTTTGCATTGCCTAGTTGTTAGACAAGTTTCTTCTCTGATTAGTACATTACTCTTAGATTGCTTTGATTTTGAACTCCCTTATTTGCACTAAAATCTATCTTGCACTTTACTAGCTATGGTATAAATTGGCTTTAGTTTTTGTTGTGGTTTATCTGCCTTGGTTTATGTTTAGCTGGGTGAATTTCATTGAAAGTAGACACTTTGCATGCTAAGAACTTTCCTAAATGCTCCTTTTTGAATATTGACCTGATTAAATTTACTTGGTTTTGCTGGTATTCACTAGATATTGATATATTTGCTTTGGGCTAAATTAGAATTCCCTACTAAAGTTATTTGATAGTTATTTTCTAGTGATCCCACTCCCCTTTTGAATTTTATTGCATATCATTACCCATGGCCCCCAAAAGAGCCAAAATTGGCCAAAGGTCCTCCCATCCCCAACAACCATGTAGAGGACGAATTCAAAGACCGTCCCAACCTCCTCACTAAATAAATGAGTATGGCATTGTGTTTATTGATGATAATCAATAGGCACAATACGATACTCTAGTAAAACGAAAAATGCTGAGTACTTAGAATATGGATGAAGAATGCTTCGAACGGTTAGAAATTTTAACAAACGTCCGATACTTGGTTGATAGGATAGGGTAGACCACCTTTGTTGGGCTATGTTACCTGGCCTATGCCTAGACCACCTTAGAGTTTTTTAGTACAGTTAATATGGTCCTATTTCAAGGTCTCGACGTCGACCAAGGCCGCGTTAACTTCAGATTATTTGACCGTACATTCAGTCTATCATTAGCCTAATTTAATGCATTATTTAGATTGCCTCCTGTAGGAGATAGATCAGTCCCCCAAAGTTTTACTGCTTAACATTTTTGGAATTCTATTTCTGTAGAGGGCAATACAGTGCATCTGTATCAAAAGCCTTTTTTATTTGTAACCCTACTTTTAGATATTTACAATGCCTGATGGCTCATACCATTTTTGGTAAGGCTGAAAGTGACGGGGTTGGAAATCAAAGATAACTTTATTTCCTGTGGACTATGTTAGACAAGCATAAGGTGGATACTGGAGCCTTCATGGCCCACCAGATGGCTAGGGTGGGTAATACCATGAATGGCAAAGTGGTCATAGGGGGTTTAGTGACTGTAATAGCTAGAGGGTTAGGACTGGAGGAAAATCTATAGGATTTGCAACCAATAGCTAGAAGCAATAGGATTGATTTAGAATCCTGTTTGCATATAAAATTGATTGTTAGAAGAAATACCAAATATTGGCTGCATCTCCGTGGCCATAATATCTTTCGCCTCCTTAACCGCACTAGAACTACAATTACTAATGAAGAGAATTAGATATACCCTCTAGAATAGAGTAAGGAAGGTGATGATGAATCTGAGAGGGATGACTTCCCCCATGAACCACTCTTGGCTTTACTACCCCTAATCCCCTTCCCATTATTTTGACACTACAGGTCCATCATATGTATTGGAGGAGGACCAAGACTCCATCTCCTCATGGCTCCATCGAATAGAGAAGGAGCAACTATCTCAAAGGGACACCCTGCATGCAATCAATGATTCAATCCAAAGCATGTAGGGAATGATGCAAGTATTGTACAATTGGCACTTGGCCCATAATCCACCACCACCAACTCCAGAAGACCAATAAACAAGTTGATGTGAGCACGGCTAGCGAATGGAAATGGAGAGCAGACCTACTTGAAGTCCCAATTGAACCTGTCATAAGAGCTCGGGCTAAAAGATTTAAAGAAGCATTTAATGGTGTAATTCTAGAGGCTCGACCAGGAGATACCTGCATCACTTCAAAAGAAGAGCCAAAACTGTTCCATATCATTAAAGCCCACTTAAAGATGGGCCAAGACCAGCCAATTTAAATATGGACCTAAAGTACAAGAAGATTCAAGTTTGAAGATTGAATATAGGCCCAAAATCAATGAGTTATTTTATGGCCTAATTTAAGCTACGTTTTTTTTTTCTGATTTATTTACTTTTAGTATTTTATTTATTTGACTAGGAAAGTTTCCTATTTGACAGTTTCTAGGAGTTTCCTATTTGTATTTTTTTCTTACCCTATAGGAGTTTCCTATTTGATAGTTTCTAGAACAGTTTCCTATTTCTATTTTTCCTTGTCCTATAGGAGTTTTCTATATAGTTTTCCTTCTAATTTTAGGTAATTGGCCTATAAATAGGTATGTATGCTTATGAACAATTCAGATTATCATTTATATTATTGAGAGTGTTTTCTCTTTGGTTCTTTAAAGAACTTTTCTGAACTTATCAAGATTTATCTTGTGGCGTTCAAGCAAGACTTATCACTCACAATCTTCTTCCTCTTTCTTGAGTGTGGCGTCTGCAATATTTCTTATACCTTTGGTTCTTATCTCTTTATAGATAATGGGTCAAGGTCCTTTTATTTAATTTATTTTTGTTATAAATCTGATTAGAACACAATCCTTGAACTTGGATCCCATATTGATTCCGGGTCTCACTACTCTTGGTGAGGTTCATATCAGGGGTTCACATCACAAGTAAGCTTCTACTCTTTATTTTCCTGTACTTTGATTATTAGTGACATTAGGGACAATGTCAAATTTAATCATAGGGGAGTAGTAGTTACTTATGATTAGTTTGGTTTTCATTTATTGTTGCATGTATATATTTCATTGGCTGATTACACTTGTTTTATTTCATGATCAAAAAGTTTGTTATTTTAGAGAAAGACTGATGTAATGTAGGTTAATTTTAGCTCATGAAAATGTGATACACAACAGAATATGAAATATGTATTTATCATCTTAGTCTCTTTCTTCTAACATTAAACCTTTAATTTTTTTCAAAAACATCTCTTCTATTGTGCTATGAATTTTGTGTCTTTTTTATTTTAACACTATGAGAGTATAAAGGTAGGGAGAGGTAAAAAAATGAGGAAATATGAGACCCAAAAAGTTTTCACTCTGAGTACCCCTTCAAGGCACCAAAAAAGCTTTAGTATGAGTACCTAATTACCTATATCCTAGTGAAATAGAGCATTAAATGCACTCATTGTATATTTCAATATATATATAAAAAAGTGAAATAGACAAAAGAAAAAATGAGAAATAAAAGAATTTGAGTGAAAAAAGAGAGTGATAAAATAGAAACAAAAGTAACGCAACATAAGGAGATCTAAAGGACAAAGTGGCCTACTTGAGTGTTTAAAAATCAATTTGGTGCATACAATCAATGGTAACAATAGAAGTAGGTGTATAATAAGAGAATTTGGGTTTGGATTTAGAAGAATAGAGACTATTTGATAAATTTCTACTCATATATCTATGATGTTCACATTAATTGAGTAAAGAGTTACATGTATTGCATTTTTTTGTCATCTGGAATTTGAATGCATCTCTCCCCATTCCTGTTGATATGTCATGTTATTTGATTAAGTAGAAGCAAAGGTTTAAGCATGGGGGAGTTGATAAAGAGGAAAAATGTGTATTTTATTGCTATATCTCATCCCTTATTTTATAGTGAAATTGTGATTATTTCTCTGTTTTAGTTTTATTTTGTTTTGCTTGCTCTAGATATTGCTTGGCTTTGTTTTTTGTTTGTAGGTGAGCAAAAGAGGCAAAGAATCAAGGGAAAACACTCTTATGAAGAGTTATGTGGACTTAGAACAAGTTGAGGAGGATACAAGGAGGCAACACATAAGAAATTGGTAAGAATTGAGTTTAACATCCTCCAACAAGCTAGGTTGTGTTTGGTGTACCTAGAACACGGCCAAGCCGTGTTCTATGCAAGACGTGGAGAAAATTCTTATAATCTAACTTGAAGCACGACTAGGCCATGTCTTGGAACATGGTAGTGCTTCAGGTTTGTATAATCCGTGATTTTAAGTGATTTCTGCCACTAACGTGATATATATAGGAGGGTAAACATAGAGACTTAGAGAGACTCAATTTAGGCTTAGGAAACACTTTTAGATTAAGTTTAGAGTAGGATCATTTTTTACTTTATATTCTTAGATTAGAAATGAGATTGATTGAAGCTTTGTATCCTTATTGTATTACTTTCTGCAAATCAGGTTTTATCTTTTTATCTCTACACATACTCTACTTATAACATCCCTAATTTTGTTTCTTTTATTAATAAAGGTACATAAATATTTAATTAAGAAAATAAAATTTATTCGACAATTTTTAGATATATAAGAAAATATGAGCCTTAGAAATTCTTCACCTTATGTGTATGCATAGAAAATGTTTCTAACATTAAGGGAATAAAAAAAGAGAGAAAACCTAATAGGAAAAACTAGAAATAACATACTAAAGAGAGGCAAAATTCTTGGGTAAGGAAGATAAATTTTTGGGAAGTAAGTAAAGGTCTTAAAATTTCAAGAAGATTGGATTAGGGTAATTTTTCCTAATTCAAGAGCTAGAGTTCCTAAGTTTAACATCTTCATCCATATATTGGGCTTTTACCAATGGACACTTTATATACAGTTTTTCCACTTCACATGAGTTTCTAGCATGCCAATTGGATAGCCCAAGAAAGAGATAAAACATAGACTTGGATTAGGATATAAAAGTTGGACCGATAGCCCAAAAATCATGAAAATGTGACCAAGTCCTCCATGAAAGGTAGAATTTCAGCCAAAGCAAAGGAATGGGCAAGAATGAGCCCAAATTCAAGAAGGAAAAATAAGAACCATGTGAGAAAATAGTAGTGTAATAATAATCAAGATTAAGTCACATGGCATTAGGACAAAACATCTATATCCTACATTTATAATTTCAACAAGTAGGTAATAATACATGGAATTAAGACAAAACACCTATATCCTACATTCATAATTTTAGCAAGTAGGTAAATAATACATGGAATTATGACAAAGCATCCTTATCCTACACAAATAATTTCAGCCAAGCAAGGGAGACTCAAGGGCTGAAAATTTGCCACCTAGAAAGGCAAAACTATCATACTTGAGTGAGACAAAAGAAAAAAGAAATGAATTCCTAAATCAAAGGGACCTTTTCCCTTGTCTTAAGAACATTTTATCATGATTTTCAAAATACAAATCTCCTTTGGCTATGCATATCTTGACTAAGGGAGAGAAAGACAAGAGCATGAGTTGTCTTCCAAAAAACAAAACAACCAAATGCATCCTAATTGTAATAAAGTAGCCCATGATTATGAGAGGTGAATAACTTGATAGTTTATTTAAGCAAAATCCACCCTTATAACATTATAATTTCGTCCAAGTGAGGGAGAGGAAAAACAGAAGCAAGGTAGAGTAAGGAAAGGAGAGAAAGATAGGAGAAGAGAGGAAGGAAGAAAAAGAAGAAGACTAGAAGACTAAGTACTTATGGTAAGTTAGCTTAATCTCCACTTGAATCCATCTTTTCTTACCCACTAATTTTGCCTCTTTAGTATGTTATTTCTAATTTTTCCTATTAGATTTTCTCTCTTTACTTATTCCCTTAATGTTAGAAACATTTTCTATGCATACACATAATGTAAAGAATTTCTAAGGATTATATTTCCTTAGATATCTAAAAATTGTTTAATAGATTTTATTTCCTTAATTAAATATTTATGTACTGTTGTTAATAAAAGAAATAAAATTAGGGATGTTACAATTACTATACAATTTTCATGTGCATAGATAAAATACATTCATGTTACTTAAGGTATTTGTTATAGCGTATACAGATGAACATGACATGATGAACTATATTGATGATGATTATGATGTATTGTTGAACCTATTGGGATTTAATTCTCACTATATTTCCATATCATGTTCAGAAAACTAGTTATGCATATTTTCTATGTCCCTGGCTTTCAGTGCACGTTGGATTGAGTTACTCTATGTTGGGCACATCCTAAAAATTAATAAGGTATTTGTGGTCGAGTTGGCTAAGATTCCAGTAAAGGTGCAACCACCCGCACCCGTATCTGCAGAATTGGCCAACATGGATGAATAAGATGTAGATATTTATGTGTTTGATTTTTGTACGAACGTTTTGATTAATGATGTGTATGTGAACTCAGAATTATATCAGTGTTAATGGTAAATCTTAAACCTTGATTATGCTTGGTTAAATTAATTGAATGTTAGTATGAGTTAAGTAATTAGAAGTAAAGAAGTAATGAATTTATGGGACTTTACAAATATATATATATATATATATATATATATATATATATATATATATATATATGGAGTTGTTACATAATTGGTATCAGAGCAAGTCAATCTTAGATGCCCAGTGGGTGGATGGTTATCTGAATCGATCTTATAGTGTCTTGAGTATGTTGTGGTTATGCTGTGTAGGAGATCGGTGATTTCATATTGGTAAGAAATTACTAGCATTTCCTATCTATATGCTGAGGTGGTATTATGACAGATGTTAAATATTTTTGAAACTAACTATTGGCTTGATCACCTCAATAGCAACATAACTTTGTTTTTACCACAATAGGAAATGGCACCACCCAGGTGGAATCCGGCAAACAATGCAAAGGAAACCCTGCACAACCTTGCCACAGCAATTCGATACCAAGTCACGTCTACCAACCAAATTCTATAATACCTCAAGAATGATAATAACCCAAATGGTGAGAATGGTGCTAATAACTGGATGGTAGGGTATAATAACGACATATCCGAGTTCCTAAGGACTAGACCGCCTTCTTTTCAAGATAGCTTTAACTCGATTGTAGCTGAAAGGTGGATAAGGGAACTGGAAAAAATCTTTGAAGTGATGGGCTGTATTGAGGAGCAGCAAGTTATCTTCGCTTGGACAAAATTATAATGTTATAAGGGTGGATTTTTCTTAAACAAACTATCAAGTTGTTCACCTCTCATAATCATGGGTCTACCTTATCATAATTAGGATGCACTTAGTTGTTTTTTGGGGAAAGACAACTCATGTTCTTGTCTTCCTCTCCCTTAGTTAAGATATGCATAACAAAAGGAGATTTGTATTTTGAAAATCATTTTCTATGCATACACATAAGGTGAAGAATTTTCCTATTAGGTTTTCCCTCTTTACTTATTCCCTTAATGTTAGAAATATTTTCTATGCATACACATATGGTGAAGAATTTCTAAGGATTATATTTCCTTAAATATCTAAAAATTATCTAATAAATTTTATTTCCTTAATTAAATATTTATGTATATTTATTAATAAAAGAATTAAAATTAGAGATGTTACATTTCTCTCCCCCTAAAAGAAATTTTTTCATCAAAATTTTAGAAATTACCTAATAAGAAAAATTGCAGATATTTCTTCTTCATGACTTCTTCCAGCTTCCAAGTTGATTCTTCCAGAGTTAAACCTTCCCATAACACCTTAACCAGGGGAATTATTTTATTTCTCAATTGCTTCACGTCGGTGTCTAATATGGAAGCTGGTACTAGCTGGTTTGTCATGTTCTCCTTTATTTGGATTGGTTCATCTCGTATTACATGTGAGGAATCTAGATGATTCTTTTGAAGCTGTGATACATAAAAAAAATCATGTAGGTTGGACAAACTAGTTTGGAGGGCAACTTGATATGTTGTTGTCCCTACTTTCTTCAAAATTTGGCAGGGTCCCAAAAATCGCAGACGTAGCTTTCTGGTCTTAAGAGACCTACCAACTCCAGTAGTCAGAGAAATCTTCAAAAATACATGGTCTCTTTCCTTAAACTCCAGAGGTCTATGTCTCCTATTATAGTAACTCTTTTGCTGACTCTGAGTTGTAAGTATTTTTTCTCATATAATCCTAATTTACTCTGTAGTTTGTTGAACTAGATTAGGACCCAGTTAGTTCTTTTCTCCTACCTCAATCCAATAGAGTGGAGATCGGCACTTCCTACCGTAAAAAACTTCGTAGGGGGCCATCTTAATACTAGAGTGATAACTCTTATTATAAACAAACTCCACTAAAGGTAGGTATTTATCCCATCATTTACCTTGCTCTAACACACAGTCCCTCACCATATCTTCTAGGGTTTGAATGGTCCGTTCATCTGCCCGTCAGTCTGAGGATGGTAGGCAGTACTAAACCGCAACTGGGTTCCAAAAGCTTCTTGCAATCCCTTCCAAAACCTCAACGTGTGTAACATCCCTAATTTTGTTTCTTTTATTAATAAAGGTACCTAAATATTTAGTTCAGGAAATAAAATTTATTAGATAATTTTTAGATATTTAAGGAAATAAAATCCTTAGAAATTCTTTACCTTATGTGTATGCATAGAAAATGTTTCTAACATTAAGGGAATAAGTAAAGAGAGAAAAACTTAATAGGAAAAAACTCGAAATAACATACTAAAGAGAGGCGAAATCCTTGGGTAAGGAAGATAAATTTTTGGAAAGTAAGTAAAAGTCTTAAAATTTCAAGAAGATTGGATTAGGGTAATTTTTCCTAATTCAAGAGCTAGAGTTCCTAAGTTTAACATCTTCTCCCAAACATTGGACTTATACTTATGGACACTTCATATAGATTTTTTCCATTTCACATGAGTTTCTAGCAAGCCAATAGAATAGCTCAAGCAAGAAATAAAATATAGACTTGGACCGATAGCCCACAAACCATGAAAATGTGATCAAATCTTCCATGAAAAGTAGAATTTTAGCCAGCAAAGAAAATGGGTAAGAATGAGCCCAAATCAAAGAGGGAAAAATAAGAATTATGTGAAGAAATAGTAGTGTAATAATAATCAAGATTAGGTCACATGGCATTAGGACAAAACATCTATATCCTACATTTATAATTTCAACAAGTAGGTAATAATACATGGCATTAGGGCAAAACATCTATATCCTACATTCATAATTTATCCAAGTAGGTAATAATACATGGTATTATGACAAAACATTCTTATCCTACACAAATAATTTGAACCAAGCAAGGGAGACTCAAGGGTTGGAATTTTGCCACCTAGAAAGGCAAACATATCATATTTGAGTGAGACAAAAGAAAAAGGAAATGAATCCCTAAATCAAAGGGACCTTGTCCCTTGTCTTAAGAACATTTTATCATAATTTTTAAAAGAAAAATCTCATTTTGCTATGCATATCTTGACTAAGGGAGAGGAAGACAAGAACATGAGTTGCCTTTCCTAAAAAAACAACCAAGTGCATCCTAATTGTGTTAAGGTAAACCCATGATTATGAAAGGTGAACCACTTGATAATTTATTTAAGTAAAAACCACCCTTATAACATTATAATTTCATTCAAGTGAGGGAAAGAAAAAACATAAGTAAGGTAGAGTGAGGAAAGGAGAGAAAAAGAGGAGAAGAAAGGAAGGAAGAAGAAGGATAAATCTAGAAAACTATGTACTTAATGTAAGTTAGCTTAATCTCTACTTGAATCTATCTTTTCTCTTCATCCTTTGGGTTCAAAACGCACCCTCCTTCTCTTATTTAAGTTGCTAGAAAAGCTAATGGAAAGGAGGAATCTTGCTACTTCCTTCAAGAGGAAACAAGAAAAAGAATTTACTAAGTGAGCTAAAAAGATCTTTAGGTAGGTTTAACAATATCTCTTTTTAAAGAAAAGCTTTGAATTTTGTAATATTTATATGGGATTTTGATTTTAGAACTTTAATGAAATTTACAATATTTGCTATTTTGATGATTGGTCATGGATGTCGCTTTATCATGTTTCATGTTATCTTGCATATGATGAATGTTTTGAACATTTTAGTTGGTGTGGAAAGTTCTGCATAGGTGTGGCTATGGGTGGCAAAATTTTAGGATTTTTATGCTGTTATTTTGTATATTTGAATGTGGTGAAAATTGGATGGAATATGATTAGATTTAAATTAGGAGGAAAATGGAAGAGGACATAATATAATGATGAACTAAAACCTTAGGAAAGGTTGGTTAGGAAACTAGATTTCAGAGTAACAAGGGAAGCTTCTATTTTTGAAATTGTGGGAAGAATCGATTAGGAATTAAAAGAATTGGTTAACATGAAAAATCTATGTCTCACAGATTTTTAGCCATTAGAATCACTTAATTTGGAGTCTAGATGAGGTAGGTGTTGTTTGATTTGTAAGCACTAGTCAGAAAATGTTTAACCAAGGAAGAATCTGTTAGGTATGCTTCTGTGTTTGAATTTTTGGGATAAATCTGTAGAAAATTAAAAATAATGCTTAACATGATATATATATGTGTATATATATATATATATATATATATATATATATATATATATATATATATATATATATATATATATATATATATATATATATATATACGTCTCACGAATCTTTCAAATTAGAATCAATATGAGGGAGATATGGTCATATTAGTAAGCAAAGGTCAGAAATTAACTAACCAGAGAAGAATTTGTTGAGTATACTTTTGTGTTTGAATTTCTCGGTAAAATTTGTAGGGAATTAAAGGAAATTGTTAACAATATAATTATAGATATATGTATCACAAATCGATAGGCTCTAAAATCACTTAATTTGGAGTCTATATAAGGGAGATATGGCTGATTATTATGTAGAGGTCAGAATCAGTCTAGAATCGAGGGTGGTAAATGTAAGTATTTTTGTTTTCGATTTTTTTGGGTATAATTGGTAAGGAATCTGAAGAAATTATAAACATGAAAGTTGTATATAATTTTCTTATCGTTTTATTGGCCTTTGAATCACCTCCATTGGAGTTCTTATGAGGGAGATATGCTTAAATTAGTAAGTAGAGGTTTGAACCTACCCAAGAAGAAATAACATTGAATTTGAGGGAGTAGTAATACCATGATTACTTAAGATTTCACTAAAATGTTCAACATAAGGGTTTTATATGATTGTCTTATCTTTCAATTAATACCAAGATCACCTCAATCGGATTTAAAATGATGGTGTTATGCTCTATTTAGTGAGAGAGAAAAATAATATTTAAAAGAGAAGAAGAATCTTATAAATGAAAATAATAAATGACTAGTGTATGCCATAGCCATTACCATTGAATGAACTATTTGCCATCTTAAGTGTGTAATTTTGACATGGAAATATTTTATAAAGTGATATTTGAAAATGATTATGTTCATGGCAAGATTGTATTTTACTAATGATTTTTGGTAATGATTATGCTTTGATGATAAATTATAGCATGTAAGTATAATGAACATACTTGTTATTGAAATCATATTTTTGGCTATTAACGTAAAAAGAAAAGAAACGAAAAGAGATGAATACAGTCACATGACGGTCCGTGTAGTGCACCAGTAGGGGACACCTTATCCCCGAACTAGTCAATATGGATGAATAAGATGTAGACATATATGTGTTTGATTTGTATACGGATGTTGTTAATTAATGATGTGTAAACTTTAATTATGCTTCGTTAAATTAATTGAATGTCATTATGAGTTAAATAGTTAGAAGTAAAGGGGTAATGACTTAATGGAATTTAAAAAAATATATATATGTATATATGTAAAAAAATGGAGTTGTTACAACGCGAACCTCAGATCTCTATCAGAAAGGATATTTAAGGGAATTTCATATAGTTTAACTATTTTTTGGACATACAACTGGGCCAATTTGTCTAGTGATTACCCTGTGGGAGTTACTACATATAGCTCATAGGGGGTTTCAGAAATAGGATACTGAAACTCCCTAATACATTCTTTCGATATAAATGAATGACTAGCACCAGAGTCAAACAACACCATAAGAGCAAATCCATAAATATAGCACGTACCTTGAATCATTTCAGAGGATTGAGCTACCTCTTGGTCGCTTAAGGTGAAAAACCTTCCTTTCTCCTAAGGCCTCTGTTTTGGCTGCTTTCCCACATGCTGTGGACAGTTTTTCGCAAAATGACCCTTCTTTCTGTATTTGAAACAAACATCTGGTCCCATGTAGCATCGCCAGTTACCATGCATACGTCCGCACTTAGTGCACTTAACTATGGCAAGGTCTTGTTGAAAAGGTCAAGGACCCGCAATGAATGGCCTCTTACCAGCTCCATATCCACTTCTCCTCACGTTTTAGCAAAGATTGGGGAAAATTTTCTTCCTCTTCCACAAGTTTCGCCTCAGCTTCTCATCCTCCACTGCGCTTAAATTCTTCTCCAGAAGTCTAAATTTATTTATCAAGGGCACAAACTCTCTTATTTCCAACGCTATCACCGCATTCATAATTTCTCGGTTCAGCCCTGCTTCAAACTTAATAGCCTTCCATGGTTCATCAGGGTTAAACCTCAAGTAAAAGGAGAACTTAGACAACTCCTTGAACTTAGTAATGTATTGATTTACTAACATATTACCCCGTGTAAATTGGAGAAATTTGATCTCCTTCTCGATCCGCACAGTACTTGGAAAGTACTTCACCAGGAAAATATCCTTAAACACTTGCCAGGTGATCTGCCTCCTCTACTGAGTTAGTAGCTCTCTAGCCCCTCGCCACCAATACTCAGCTTCATCCTTCAGCATATATGCAGCAAAGATAACATGTTGCTCATTAGTGCAACCCCTTACCTCTAAGATCTTCTCAAATTCCCTTATCCATCTTTCGACTACCATGAGGTTATAGCCACCTTGGAAAAAATGTGGTTTGGTTCTCAGGAACTCAGATAGGCCATTATCATTTCCATTCATCTAGTTATTTGCATTATTTTCTCTATTTAGGTTGTTACTGTTCTGGAGATGTTACATAATTTGACAAGTGGTTGTGACTTGGTCTTGAATTACTGTAGCCAAGTTGTGTAGGGTTTCTTCTGCATTGTTTGCAGGGTTCATCCTCGGTGGTGCCATATCCAACTATGGCAAAAACAGAGTTATACTGCTATTGAGGTGATCAAGCTCATGATCAATACTTATAGGATCACAAAGATCAAGATAATTTTTTTGTCTTGGAAGATGGAGCAATCATGTATCAGGGAAGGATTTGTGTCCCTCAAGAACAAGAGTTATGGACTAAGATCCTGTAGGAAGCACATCAGAGTAAGTACACAGTCCATCTTGGATCCACAAAAATGTAACAAGACTTAAAGAGGATGTACTGAGGGCCAGGGATTAAAAAGGACATTGTTGAGTTTGTGGCGAAATGTTTAATTTGTCAGAAGGTAAAGGTAAAGCATAAGCAACCAGCGAGATTTTTATAACCTCTTAAGATCTCTAAATGGAAATGGAACAATATTTCGATGGACTTTGTAGTGGGCTTACCTAAGACTTCAGTTAGTATGACTCTATTTGGGTAATAGTTGACAAATTAACTAAATCTGCTCACTGTTTTCCCATAAAAATTAACTATTCACTAGACAAATTGGCCCAGTTATACATCCAAGAAATAGTTTGACTATATGGAATTCCCTTAAATATACTTTCTGATAGAGATCTGAGGTTCACGTCAAGGTTTTGGAAGACGTTGCAGGAAGTTTTTGGAACCCTGTTGTGGTTCAGTAGTGCCTACCATCCTCAAACTGACGGGCAGACAGAATGAACCATTCAAACACTAGAAGATATGTTGAGGCCTGTGTGATAGAGCAAGGTAAAGGATGGGATAAATACCTACCTTTAGTGGAATTTACTTATAATAATAGCTATCACTCTAGTATTAAGATGGCCCCCTATGAAGCTTTATATGGTGGGTAGTACCGATCTCCACTATGTTGGTTTGAGGTAGGAGAAAAGAACTTGCTAGGCATTGATCTAGTTCAACAAATCACTAAACAAATCAGAATGATACGAGACAAAATACTTACAGCTCAGAGTTGACAAAAAAGTTACTATGATAGGAGACATAGACCTCGGAAATTTGAGGAAGGAGACCATGCATTTTTGAAACTTTCCCTGACAACTGGAGTTAGTAGATCTCTCAAAAACAGAAAGTTAAGTCCGTAATTTTTAGGACCCTAACAAATTCTGAAGAAAGTGGGGACGTCAATATATCAAGTTGCCCTTCCACCTAATTTGCTTATAATAGTAGCTATCACTCTAGTATTTAGTGGAGTTTGCTTATAATAATAGCTATCACTCTAGTATTAAGATGGCCCCCTATGAAGCTTTATATGGTAGATAGTGCCGATCTCCACTATGTTGGTTTGAGGTAGGAGAAAAGAACTTTCTGGGTCCTGATCTAGTTCAACAAACCACTAAACAAATTAGGATGATATGAGACAAAATACTTACAGCTCAGAGTCGACAAAAAAGTTACTATGATAGGAGACATAGACCTCAGGAATTTGAGGAAGGAGACCATGCTTTTTTGAAACTTTTCCTAACAACTAGAGTTAGTAGATCTCTCAAAAATAGAAAGTTAAGTTCGTAATTTTTAGGACCTTAACAAATTCAAAAGAAAGTGGGGACGTCAATATATCAAGTTGCCCTTCCACCTAATTTGTCCAACTTGCATAATGTTTTCCATGTAGCATAGCTCTGTAAGTATCTTCTAGATTCTTCACATGTAATACAGGATGAATCAATCCAAATAAAGGCGAATATAACATATAAGCTAGTACCAGCATCCATATTGGACACCGACGTGAAGCAATTGAGGAATAAAACCATTCCCCTAGTTAAGGTGTTATAGGAAGGTATGACTCTAAAAGAAAGAACTTAGGAGTTGGAAGAAATCACGAGGAAGAAATATCTACAATTGTTCTTATTAGGTAATTTTTAAAATTTTGAGGACAAAATTTCTTTTAGGGGGAGAAAAATGTAACATCCCTAATTTTTTTTCTTTTATTAATGAAGGTACATAAATATTTAATTAAGAAAATAAAATTTATTAAAAAAATTTAGATATCTAAGGAAATATAAGCCTTAGAAATTTTTCACTTTATGTGTATGCATAGAAAATGCTTCTAACATTAAGGGAATAAATAAAGAGAGAGAAACGAATAGGAAAAATTAGAAATAACATAATAAAAAAAGGCAAAATTCTTGGGCAAAGAAGATAAAATTTTAGGAAGTAAGTAAAGGTATTTCAATTTCAAGAAGATTGGATTAGGGTAATTTTTCCTAATTCAAGAGTTAGAGTTCCTAAGTTTAACATCTCCACCCAAACAACGTGCATTTACCTATGGACACTTCATATAGAGTTTTTCTATTTCACATAAGTTTTTAGCAGGCCAATTGAATAGCCTAAGGAAGAGATAAAATATAGACTTGGACTAAGATATAAAAGTTAGACCGATAGCCCAAAAATCATGAAAATGTGACCAAGTCTTCCATGAAAAGTAGAATTTCAGCCAAAGCAAAGGAAATGGGTAATAATGAGCCCAAATCCATGAGGAAAAAATAAGAACCATGTGAAGAAATAGTAGTGTAATAATAATTAAGATTTGGTCATATGACATTAAGACAAAACATCTATATCCTACATTCATAATTTTAGCAAGTAGGTAATAATACATGGCATTAGGACAAAACATCTATATCCTACATTCATAATTTCAACAAGTAGGTAATAATACATAGCATTATGACAAAACATCCTTATCCTACAAAAATAATTTCAGCCAAGCAAGGGAGACTCAAGGGCTGGAAATTTCTCACATAAAAAGGTAAACCTATCATACTTGAGTAAGACAAAAGAAAAAGGAAATGAATCCCTAAATTAAAGGGATCTTGTCCCTTATCTTAAGAACATTTTATCATTATTTTTAAATTACAAATCTCCTTTTGTTATGCATATCTTGACTAAGGGAGAGGAAGAAAAGAGCATGAGTTGTCTTCCTAAAAAAAATAACCAAGTGCATCCTAATTGTAATAAAGTAGACCCATGAATATGAAAGGTGAACCATTTGATAGTTTATTTAAGCAAAAACTACCCTTATAACATTATAATTTCATCCAAGTGAGGGAGAGGAAAAATAGAAGCAAGGTAGAGTGCGGAAAGGAGAGAAAGAGAGGAGGAGAGAGGAAGGAAGATGAAGGAGAAATCTAGAAGACTAAGTACTCAAGGAAAGTTAGCTTAATCTCCACTTGAATCCATCTTTTCTCTTTATCCCTAGGGTTCAAAACTCACCCTCTTTATCTTATTTAAGATGCTAGAAAAGCTATGGGAATGAAGGAATTTTGCTACTTCCTTCAAGAGGAAATAAGAAAAAGAATTCATTAAGTGAATTAGGGAGATCTTTAGGTAGGTTTAACAATATCTTTTTCTGAAGAAAAGCTTTGAAATTTGTAACATTTATATGGGATTTTGATCTTAGAACTTTGATGAAATTTACAATATTTGCTACTTTGATTATTGCCCATGGATGTTGCTATTTCATGTTACATGATGATCTTACATGTGATGGATGTTTTGAATACTTTGGTCGGTATGGAAAGTTTCGCATAGATATTGTAACAACTCCATTTAAGTATCAAATTTTTTTTTAAAAATACCATGAAGTTATTACCTCGTTACAACTTAACTCAATATAACATTTATTTAATTTATACAATACAGAGTTCACATACATGTCATTAATCAAAACATACGTACAACATATCAAAAACATAAAAATCTACATCTTATTTATTCTGGTTGACCAATTCCGGAGATACAGGTGCGGGTGGTTGCACCTTCACCGGGTTCTGAGCCAACTCGACCACAAACATTTTATTTGCTTCTGGGATCTGCCCAACATAAAGTACTCGATCCAACGTGCACTAAAAGCCAGAGCTATATAAAAATCTGCATAACTAATTTTCTGAACATGATATGGAAATATAGTGAGAATTAAATCCCAGTAAGTTCAACAATAATTCATAATCAATATAGCTCATCACAACATGTTCAGCTGTATAAACTACAAAAAATATCTTTGGTCACGTGAATGCATTATATCTATGCACATAAGAATCATACAGTAATAATATGTATGACAGGAGTAACTATTTTTAGAATATCATATGATGGCCAACAACTTATTCGCATTTCAAGCTACCCCGGTCAGGGTGAATATCCTCTACTCTCCAGTACGAGCTTTTCTCGCTCCGTCCGGCATGGCACACTTTCTCTTTCTTTTCTCATAATCATAATCATAACCATTGGTAGGGCGTCCCCTACTGGTGCACCACACGGATTGCCATGTGACCGTGCTCATTTCTTTTCTTTTCACAATAATAGCCAAAAATATGCTTTCAATAATAAGTATGTTCATCAAAATATAACTATTACCATAAATCATTGGTAATCATGCCATGAACATAACCATTTCAAATATCACTTTATAAAATATTTCCATGTCAAAATTTCACACTTAAGATGGTAAGAAGTTCATACAATGGCAATGGCTATGGCTATACTAGTCATTTATAAAGATTCATCTCCTTTTTTAAATACTAATTTTATTTTTTAATTTTCTTGATGCGGGTTTTCATCCTATCTAACCTTCTCTTACTAATCAGAGCATAACTTCCTCAATTTAACTCTGATGTAGGTGATCTTGGTGTCAATTTCAAGATAAAACTATTATGTTGAACATTGTAGTGAAATATTAAGAAATCAAGGTGATATTACTCCCTAAATGTATAGGTTATTTCTTCTCGGATAGGTTCTGACCTCTACCTACTAATCGGACCATATCTACCTCATATGGACTCCAACTTGAGTGATTCCAGTGACTAAAAATCTGTGACACACATATCTATAATTCTTATGTTAAACATTTATTTTTATTCCATATAGATAATTCCCAAAAAATTAAAATACAGAAGCTGTCATAACATATTCTTCCCTGATGAACCATTTTCTGACTTTTGACTACTAATAAGCTCATATCTTCCTCATATGGACTCCAAATTGAATGATTCCAGTGGCTAAAAATCCATGACACACATAGCTATAATTAGTATGTTAACCATTTACTTTATTTCCATACATATAATTCCCAAAAATTAAAATACAGAAGCTATCCTAACATAATCTTCCCTGATGAACCATTTTCTGACCTTTGACTACTAATCAGCTCATATCTTCCTCATATGGACTCCAAATTGAATGGTTCCAGTGGCATAAAATCCATGACACACATGATATAATTCTTATATTAACCATTTATTTTAATTCCATACAGATAATTCTCAGAAATTAAAATACAGAAGCTATCCTAACATATTCTTCCCTGATGAACTATTTTCTGACCTTTGACTACTAATCGAACCATATCTACCTCATATGCACTCCACATTAAATGATTCTAGTGGCTACAAATCCGTGACACATATATCTTCAATTCTTATGTTTTCCATTTATTTTAATTCCCAACAGATAATTCCCAAAAATTAAAACACAGAAGCTATCCTAACATATTCTTCCCTGATGAACCATTTTCTGACCTTTGCTTACTAATCGGACCATATCTACCACATATGGACTCCAACTTGAATTATTCCAATGGCTAAAAATCCATGACACACATAGCTATAATTCTTATGTTAACCATGTATTTTAATTCCATACAGATAATTCCGAGAAATTAAAATACCGAAGCTGTCCTAACATATTCTTCCCTGATGAACCATTTTCTGACCTTGGACTACTAATCAGCTCATATCTTCCTCATATGGACTCCAAATTGAATGATTCCAGTGGCTTAAAATCCATGACACACATAGATATAATTATTATGTTAACCATTTATTTTAATTCCATACAGATATTTTCCAGAAATTAAAATACAAAAGCTGTCCTAACATATTCTTCCCTGATGAACCATTTTCTGACCTTTGACTACTAATCGGAACATATCTACCTCATATGCACTCCAAATGGAATTATTCCAGTGGCTACAAATCTGTGACACATATATCTGCAATTCTTATGTTAATCATTTATTTTAATTCCCTACAGATAATTCCCAAAAATTAAAACACAGAAGCTATCCTAACATATTCTTCCCTGATGAACCATTTTCTGACCTTTGCTTACTAATCGGACCATATCTACCACATATGGACTCCAAATTGAATGATTCCAGTGGATAAAAATCCATGACACACATAGCTATAATTATTATGTTAATCATTTATTTTTTTTCCATATAGATAATTCCCAGAAATTAAAATACAGAAGCTGTCCTAACATATTCTTCCCTGATGAACCATTTTCTGACCTTTGACAACCAATCGGACCATATCTACCTCATATGGACTCCAAATTTAATGATTCTAGTGGCTAAACATCCGTGACACATATATCTTTAATGCTTATGTTAACCATGTATTTTAATTCCCTACAGATAATTCCCAAAAATTAAAACACAGAAGCTATCCTAACATATTCTTCCCTGATGAACCATTTTCTGACCTTTGCTTACTAATCGGAACATATCTTCCTCTTATGAACTATAAATTGAATGATTCCAGTGGCTAAAAATCCATGACACATATATCTATAATTCATATGTTAACCATATATTTTAATTCCTTATAAAGTGTTCTCAGAAATTAAAACACTGAAACTTAAAATTCTGCCACCCATAGCCATACCCATGCAGAACTATCTACACCAACCTAAGTATTCAAACATACATCACATGCAAGATCAATATGTAATATGATATAGAAACATCATGACCAATCATAAAAGTTCTAAGATCAAAATCTCATATAAATATTATAAGTTCCAAAAGTTTTCTTCAAAAAGAAATATTGTTAAACTTACCTGGAGCACTTAGTCCCCTAGACTTCTCCTTCCTCTTTCTTCCTTTCTTCCTCTCATTTCCTCACTCTACCTTGCTCCTATTTTTCCTCTCCCTCACTTGGACGAAATTATAATGTTGTAAGGGTGGGTTTTCTTATATAAACCACCAAATAATTCACCTTTCATGATCATGGGTCTACCTTATCACAATTAGGATACACTTTGTTGAATTTTTGGAAAACAAACAACTTATGTTCTTGTCTTCCTCTTCCTTAGTCAAGATATGCATAGCAAAAGGAGATTTGTATTTTGAAAATTATGATGATATGTTCTTAAGATAAGGGACAAGGTCCCTTTGATTTAGGGATTCTTTTCCATTTTCTTTTGTCTTAAACAAGTATGATAGGTTTGCCTTTTTAGGTGGCAAATTTCTAGCCCTTGAATCTCCATTATTTGGTTGATATTATTTATGTGGGATAGGAATGTTTTGTCCTAATGCCATGTATTATCATACCACTTGCTAGAATTATGAGTGTAGGATATAGATGTTTTTGTCCTAAAGCCTTGTATTATCATGCCACTTGCCAAAATGATGAATGTAGAATCACACCACTTGCTAAATTTTTGTCTTAATGCCATGTAACCTAATCTTTATTATTACATTATTATATCATCACCTAATTTATTTTATTTTATTTTTCCTCTTGGATTTGGGCTTATTCCTACCCATTATCTTTGCTTTGGATAAAATTCTACCTTTCTTGGAGGGCTTCGTCACATTTTCATAATTTTTGGGCTATTGGTCCAATTACTATATCCTAGTCCAAGTCTATGTTTTATTTCTTGCTTAGGTTATCCAATGGCTTACTAGAAACTTATGTGAAGTGGAAAAAACTCTATATGAAGTGTCCATAGGTAAAAGCCCAATGTATGGGTAAAGATTTTAAACTTAGTAACTCTAGTTCTTGAATAAGGAAAAATTACCCTAATTCAATGTTCTTGAAATTTTAAGACCTTTACTTGTTTCTAAAAATTTATCTTCTTTATCCAAGAATTTTGCATCTCTTTAGTATGTTATTTCTAATTTCTTTCCAATTAGGTTTTCCATCTTTATTTGTTCTCTTAATGTTAGTAATATTTTCTATGCATATACATAAGGTGAAGAATTTCTAAGGATTATATTTCCTTAGATATTTAAAATATTGTCTAATAAATTTTATTTCCTTAATTAAATTTTTATGTACTTTTATTAATAAAAGAAACGAAATTAGGGATGTTACAGATATGGCTATGGGTGGAAACAATTTGGGACTTTTATGCTGCGATTATGTATATTTGAATATGGTAAAAATGGATGGAAGATGGTTAGGTTGATAAATTAAATATGGCCTTAAACACCTAGGGGAAGACCATGAGAAATTTCTATTGAGAAACACCCATAGTGATGCATGATTTGATTCTATTTTTTTTTTGAAGTGGATGAGGGAATATGTTAAATTAAGTAAGAAATATAATTAAATGTTGAGATGATTAATTATATTATTAGGTGGAAATTTGGAAGAAAAATAGAAGATGAATTAATTAAAGGGAGAACTAGAACTTTAGGAAAGGCTAGGCTAAGAAAACTAGATTTCGGAGTAACTAGGGAAGCTTCTATTTTTTAAATTCTGAGAAGAATCGGTTAGGAATTAAAAGAAATGGTTAACATGAAAAATTTAGATATATGTCTCATAGATTTTTAGCCACTGGAATCACCCAATTTGAAGTTCAAATGAGAGATATATGTTCCGATTAGTAAGCAGTGATCAAAAAATAGTTAACCAGAGAAGAATCTGTTAGGTAAGTTTCTGTGTCTGAATTTTTGAGAAAAATCTATAGGGAAGTAAATTAAATAGTTAACATTTAATTTTTAATCCATATTAAGAAGATATTGTCAGATTAGTAAGCAATGGTTAGAAACTAGCTAACCAGGGAAGAATCTGTTAAGTATGCTTTTGTGTTTGAATTTTTGGGCAAAATATGTAGGGAATTAAAGGAAATTTTTGGCATAATAAATATAGATATATGTCTCATGGATCTATAGGCTCTAAAATCAATTAATTTTCATTCCATATGAGGGAGATATAGATGATTAATTAGTATAGGTTAGAATCAGTCTAGAATCCAGGGTGATAAATGCAAGTGTTTTGTGTTTTATTTTTTGGGAATAATTCGTATGGAATCTAAAGAAATGACAAACATAAAAGTTGTTGATAAGTGTCTTAGAGTTTTATAGGCTTTGGAATCACCTCAATTGGAGTTCGTATGAGGGAGATATGGTTGAATAAGTAAGGAAATGTCATAGAACATGACTAGGCCGTGTTTTGGGTTGCTTCAATATGTGTAGGCCATGTTCAGGGCTATTTTTGAGTATGTTTGAAGTATTTTTCAAGCATGGCCGTGTCCTGGAACATGGCTAGGCTATGTTGGGAGCTAATAAAGCTTATTTTTAATATTTTTCTACCCTAAATGAACCTAATTAACTATAGGGTAATAATAGAAATCAAATTGGAGAAGAATGCCCTATAAAATTTGTGATAACATGTGTTGTAAATGATATAAGTAGGAGGAAAGTAACTAGAGGTCAAGCATAAAAAAATGAAAAGATGAAAATAATATTTAAAAAAAGAAAAAAGAATCTTATCAATGAAAATAATAAATAACTAGTGTATGCCTTAGCCATTGTCATTGCATGAATTCCTTACCATCTTAAGTGTGTAATTTTAACATGGAAATATTTTGATATTCGAAAATGGTTACGATCATGCCATATTTTCATTTTACCAATGATTTTTGGTAGTGATTATGCTTTGATGATAAATTATGGCATGTGAGTATAATGAACATACTTGTTATAACCCATAGGTCCCTGGATCAAAAATTGGCTCTGATACCAACTTGTCACACTCCCAATTTAAGGGCATGTGAAACACATGCTTTACAAACATATATTTGCCATAACATGTATAATACACTCCTTTATCATTGAAAACATTTACATATAGGTATTCCTATGTATATACAATATACAGACCAAGTCTATAAATATCAAAGTAACAGCAAAATCAAGAATCTTACCTGTGGCGTTCAGAGCATACTCTAGAGTACAAGTGCAATATAACAAAAAATCTACGAGCCATAGAAACAAAATAGGCTCACTAGAGAATAGGTCACCTAGCTGATCACCTATCTGCAAGGAAAAGACCAAATCTGTATTTTTATATGAAAAATGTAGAAATATTGTGTAGAAAGTTTGACAACTTAGTGAGCAGATAATACCTCCTATGACCTCTTAGGTCAATATATGGATGTACTCATATATTAAAATTTATCACATAGAAAATTACAGTTCAGAGGTAAATCCATATGGGACCCGCATTTCAAATATTCTCAGTTCAAATCACATTTAGATATCCAAAATCATATGCAATACGGTATGATCATTATTCAAATATTGTTATGCATCAAAATATTTCTCATAAAAACATTAGGAGTATCTCATATAAGAACAATCAAATAATCCCAAGCACACAGTAAGGGATGATGTTATGTTCAGCTGTATAAGCTATAGATAAATATCATGTTTTTGAGATAAAATCATAACTTTTGTTGATACATAATTAACATACTATATATGCACTGAAAATTCACTCTTTTTATATAATGCTTAAGTATGTCACATCTCTCAATACACTCAATTCACTCATTTGCTATACGCATAGTGACCGATCGAATACAGTCACAATAAGTTATCAGAGAATGTGAGTTCATCACCAGTCTACCTTCTCACATTACCATTGTCACCCCATTGGAGTGGCCCTTCCTTGACTCACTTAGACTAATAGGTTGTCCCCTACTCGGTACTGTCTCAAGCCATACAACCCTTCGATATTCATCCATACATATAAATATATATATATATATATATATATATATGCATATTCATAAAATGCAATGTATAATTATCAAGCAACTCGCCATGAACTTTACGCTTGCCATTTAATCATATTCAGCAACTTTATAACTTCATAGATCAATGCCTCGTGCACATAATATTCACTTTACCACATAATGATAAATAAATTTAGAACCACATATTCAATGAGTTTCAAAATCTATTTGCAAAACTATACTCTTCTTGAACTATTTGTCAGTTCATAAGCAAAACAGATATTTTAACACATTTCAGAAACTTATGATAACTATACGAATAGGCCGGACATAATTAGAACAACTATGTGAGTGATTGGTGGATATCAGCTAAATTAAAGGTGAAAATTTTAAAAAAATGACGACAGACATACATATGTACAGTAGTTGTAATTATGGCTCATATTAAGCACATAAAGAGAATAAGATTAAGATATCACTAGAAATTTTCCTTTTCCTTATTGTCCTTGATGAAGCATTGATGTCTTGATTCTTATAGGGAAGTTGTAGGTGATAGGCGTCATTGTAAAAAAATAAAGTGAAAATGCAAACCAGTTAATTGTTGAAGAGGGACAATCAAATGATTTTTCTTGCATTCCCAATGTTCTTGCCAGTCGACTATCGATATTATTAAGTCGATCAGCTATTTTGAAAATTTTTAATTTGGACTGATTTATTTTATAATTGATTGATTATATATGTTTTGAAGCAACCAACTGTATCCTACCAATTAACTACGTGCTCTTTGTTTTTCACAAACTTTTATAATCTCGAAAATGCTTCTTTTCCATGTGATATCCTTCCACTGAATAATAGTAACTTTGAATTAAATTTTGGCACATATATTCAAAACTTGTGACCACTGATTCTTGCCGAATATAGCAGCTAGATTTTGTTTATAACTTTTCAAGAACTACGGCCACCGATTTTCATTTTTTTTCAATGTTTTGTCCAAACTTTTGACTTCCTATTTTGTCACTATGCTCTATTATTATGTATTCTATTTTTTCTACTGCATCCTCCCTCATTAATGTTTAGTACTAAATGTAAGGTTCTTTTTTCTTATTATAAGGAGGGTTAATTTCTTTTCTTTAAAACTTAGTTATTATGGTGTCCAATTGGTTAGTAGGTTAACGTAATAAGAATTTTGAAAGTATTTATCTAACAAAGAATTTATTTGGAAAAAAAAAATCTTTATATCAAGTATGTATAACTGTGTAAGTTGGCAAATTATGTGCAAATTAGAAAGAATAATGAGTTTACAGTATAAACTAATTGAGTACTAAGGTATGAAGAATACCCAAGTTTATCAAATGTAGTTGAGTAGAGAAAGAAGAATATTTTGAGAACCATGTTCGAAAATAATGTAAAGCGATCAAGGTATTTATGTTAAAGGTTTATACCATGCTAAGTTGAGATTGGAAATTCACATGTGAATAATTGTTGAGAAAGAAAATTTTAGAAGAAGTCCTAGATTGTGAATATGATAACCCCAAGGCAATAAGGATATACTAAGATATGAAAGAATTGTACTAGTATAATGATAATAAAAAAATATACAAGTGATTTTTTTCATTGTTTGGTGTGTCAACAAGTAAGAATTGAATATATTGTTTTAGGAGAGTTATTCAGGAAGCCTTAGGTTTTAGTTAGATTATATTATAGTTGATAGTAAATCTAAATGGTGTGCTTACAAAGTTGTGCTTCAGGTATCTTTATATAATTTTGGTGAAAGTTGGGAAAATTTATTTGTCTTTAGTTGAATTTGCTCATATCAGTAATAATCAAGCCAATATACAAATGGCACAATTTGAGATTTTACATAAAACATCGTAGGTTTTCTAATAGGTGATTGAGTTGAGTAAAGTTAAGTTTTTGAAATCTAATTTGGAATAACATACAATAAATAGAATATGACTAAACTAAATTGATGATGCTAGTTTGGAAAGCATGCTTCAAGCATATGTCTTCGAGTTTGATGAGAGATTTCTTATTAGAATTCGTCTATAATAAAGTGATATTGGATGACTTAAAGCCTTATGTAAGAGATGTTACTAAATTTCTATTAAATGATTCAGTGGGATCAGACTTATTGTAAGATGCCGTTGATAAAGTGAAATTGATTAGAAAAAGAATACAATCAACTCAATACCAACCATAATGTCTATAAGGACCAGGAATGTTGAGAATTAGAAATTATCAATTGGTGACTAAATATTATTGAAGGACTCGCCCATAAAAGAGGTAATGAGGTTTGGAAAGAAGGAAAATGTTAAGCTATATTATACGGGCTCTTTTGAAATCTTGAATAAAGTAGGCATAGTGTATATAGTATAACATTGCATTAGGATTAAGTGATGTTAATACAGTGTTTCATGTATCAATGCTAAGGAAGTACTTATCAGATTCTTTTCATGTTATCAAATTTCAAGAAATTCAATTGGACAAAAATTTGGCTTAATTATGAGAAAAAACTAATGTCTATTGTTGATCAACAAGTGAAGAACTTATGGTTGAAAGAAATCTCTATGGTTAAGGCTATATGGCAAAATCACTTATATGAAAAGACTTCTTAAGAAGTAAAGATGATATACAAAAGAGATATCCCCAGTAGCTTGAGTAGTGAGGATAATAACTGTAATTATGTTTTGATTTCATTTCCTACTTGTGATAGGATGGTTTGAAATTTGGAAACGAATTTCTTAAGGGGGAAAGAATGTAACATCCCTAAAAAAATTAGTAATTCCTATTTATATATGGATTAATAAAAGAAATAAAGGAGTAGGGATGTAATTGAAATATTTTAAGGATGAAAATGAAAACATTAATATTTTTGGAGTCAAATTGTAATTTCCTAAAAGTTTAGGGGTCAAAATATAAATAATGAAAAACTTGCAAGGACTTCCTCTAACTGTAACAACTTTTTTTTTCCTTTATTATTATACAATATTGAGTTCACATACATGTCATTAATCAAAACAGACGTATAACATATCAAACACATAGATATTTACATCTTGTTTATTTTGGTTGACCAATTCCGGAGATACAGGTGCGGGTGGTTTCACCTTCACCGGGATCTGAGCCAACTCGACCACAAACATCTTATTTGATTCTGAAATCTGCCCAACATAAAGTAATTCGATCCAATGTGCACTAAAAGCCAGAGCCTTAGAAACAAAAGCTGCATAAATAATTTTCTGAACATGATATGGAAATATAGTGAGAATTAAATCCCAGTAAGTTCAACAATAAATTATCATCAGTAAAGCTCATCACGTCATGTTCAGCTGTATAAACTACAGAAAATATCTTTGGTCACATGAATGCATTATATCTATGCACATAAGAATCATATTGTAATGATATGTATGACAGGATTAACTATTTTCAAAATATCATATGATGGCCATCAACTTATTCTCATTTCAAGCTACCCCGGTCAGGGTGAGTATCCTCTACTCTCCGGTACGGGCTTTTCTCGCTCCGTCCGACATGGCCCACTTTCTCTTTCTTTTCTCATTATCATGATCATAACCGTTGGTAGGGTGTCCCCTACTGGTGCACCACACGGATTGCCATGTGACCGTGCTCATTTCTTTTCTTTTCACAATGTTAGCCAAAAGTATGCTTTCAATAACAAGTATGTTCATCAAAATATAACTATTACCATAAATCATTGGTAATCATGCCATGAACATAACCTATTTCAAATATCACTTTATAAAATATTTCCATGTCAAAATTTCACACTTAAGATGGTAAGAAGTTCATACAATGGCAATGGCTATGGCTATACAAGTCATTTATTAAGATTCAGCTTCTTTTTTAAATACTAATTTTATTTCTTTATTTTCTTAATGCAGGTTTTCATCCTATCTAACCTTCTCTTACTAATCAGAGCATAACTCCCACAATTTAACTCTGATGTAGGTGATCTTGGTGTCCATTTCAAGATAAAACAATTATCTAAAACTATTATGTTGAACATTGTAACGAAAAATTAAGAAACAAAGGTGATATTACTCCCTCAAAGTACAGGATAGTTCCTCTCGGATAGGTTCTGACCTTTACTAACTAATTAGACCATATCTCCCAAATTAGAACTCCAAATTGAGTGATTCCAGTTGGTAAAAATCCATGAGCCATATATCTATAATTGTTATGTTGGTTCGCTATTTTAATTCCCTACAGAACATTCCCAGAAATTCAAAAATTAAAGCATTAATAACATACTCTTCCCTGAATAAACATTTTCTAACATCTGCTTACTAATCGGATCATATCTACCTCATATGAACTCCCAATTGCATAATTCCAGTGGGTATATTTCCATGAGACATAGATATATAACTTTAATGTTAATTATTTATTTTAATTCCATACAGATAATTCCCAGAAATTAAAATACAAAAGCTGTCCTAACATAATCTTCCCTGATGAACCATTTTCTGACCTTGGCTTACTAATCGGACCATATCTACCACATGTGGACTCCAAATTGAATGATTCCAGTGGCTAAAAATCCATGACACACATATCTTTAATTCTTATGTTAACCATTTATTTTAATTCCCTACCAATAAGTCCCAGAAATTAAATTACCGAAGCTATCCTAACATATTCTTCCCTGATGATTCATTTTCTGACCTTTGACTACTAATCAGACCATATCTACCTCATATGGACTCCAAATGGAATGATTCCAGTGGGAGAAACTCCGTGACACATATATATTTAATTCTTATGTTAACAATTTATTTTAATTCCTTATATATTGTTCCCAGAAATTAAAATACCGAAACTTAAAATTCTGTCAACCATAGCCATATCCATGCAGAACTATCTACACCAACCTAAGTATTCAAATATACATCACATGCAAGATCAATATGCAACATGATATAGCAACATCCATGACCAATCATCAAAGTTCTAAGATCAAAATCTCATATAAATATTATGAGTTTCAAAGTTTTTCTTCAAAAAGAAATATTGTTAAACTTACCTGGAGCACTTAGTCTCCTAGACTTCTCCTTCCTCTTTCTTCCTTTCTTCCTCTCCTTTCCTTACACTACCTTGCTTCTATTTTTGCTCTCCCTCACTTGGACGAAATTATAATGTTGTAAGGGTGGGTTTTCTTATATAGACCACCAAATAATTCACCTTTCATGATCATGGGTCTACCTTATCACAATTAGGATACACTTTGTTGAATTTTTGGAAAACAAACAACTTATGTTCTTGTCTTCCTCTTCCTTAGTCAAGATATGCATAGAAAAAGGAGATTTGTATTTTAAAAATTATGATGATATGTTCTTAAAATATGGGGCAAGATCCCTTTGATTTAGGGATTCATTTCCTTTTTCTTTTGTCTTAATCAAGTATGATAGATTTGCCTTTTTAAGTGGCAAATTTCTAGCCCTTGAATTTTCCTTACTTAACTAAAATTATTTGTGTAGGATAATGATGTTTTGTCATAATGCTGCTATGTATTATTACCCACTTGCTAAAGTTATGAATGTAGGATATAGATGTTTTTGTCCTAAAGCCTTGTATTATTATGCCACTTGCCAAAATGATGAATGTAGAATCACACCACTTGTCAAATTTTTGTCTTAATGCCATGTCACTTAATCTTGATTACACTAATATTTCATCACTTTTTTATTTTTATTTTTCCTCTTTGGTTTGGGCTCATTCTTGCCCATTTTCCTTACTTTGGTTAAAATTCTTCCTTTCATAATGGGCTTGGTCACATTTTCATGATTTTTGGGCTATCGGTCCAATTTCTATATCCTAGTCCAAGTCTATGTTTTATTTCTTCCTTGGCCTATCCTATTGGCTTGCTAAAAATTCATGTGAAGTAGAAAAACTCTATATGAAATGTCTATAGGTTAAAGCCCAATTACGGGTGGAGATACTAAACTCAGTAACTTTTGCCCTTAAATTAAGAAAGATTACCCTAATCAGATCTTCTTGAAATTTTAAGACCTTTACTTACTTCACAAAAATTTATCTTTCTTTACCTAAGAATTTCACCTTTCTTTAACATGTTTATTTCTAATATTTCCTCTTAGGTTTTCTTTCTTTACCTATTCCATTAATATTAGAACATTTCTATGCATATATGTAAGGTGAAGAATTTCTAAGGAAAATATCTAAAAATTACGGGATGTTACATTTTTCCCCCCTTTAAGAAATTCGGTCCCCGAATTTCAATCCATCCTACCACATGTAGGGAATGAAATTAAGGCATTATTCAGAGTTACCAAGCTTATTACCTAAATAATTAGAGATATCTTTTCTGTATGACATCTTTACTTTTTAATATGTCTATTCACTTGAGTGATTTTGCCATATAACTTAACCATAAGGATTTCTTTCAATCATAAGTTCTTCAATTGATATCCTCTAGCCCGTATGGATATATCTATGGGTCGATATTAGAAAACACACATATAAAGGAACATATACACCTTCATATTGTGTAACTATCTTTTCTTATTCCAAACTTCTATCAAGTCAATTTTTTTTTTCATATATCAACATTATCCCCTGAATATCATCATCTTACTCTATCATCTATTTTTATCCTCAAATCCTTTAATCAGTATGTTAAACATACGTAGCAATAAATCCTTCAAACCTTTAATAACGTTTATGTACCATTGACGCATGTCTAATAATTCCAACTTACATCATCACAGTAATTCTATACAAGCTTATTAACACCATTAAACTCATTGTCAAAAATTTCAATTATTTCTTCTATCATATCCAAAAGCACCTCATTCTAGCTTATGCCAATCCCATTTAATTCACCCAATCATTTGAAGAAGATTTGTGTTTTTTTTTTCCTAACAATTACTCGTACATGAATTCTCAATTCCAACATAATTCACATCCTAGATACTAGACTCAATTTAGCATGATATAATCCTTTAACACAAATATCTTGATAACCTACATTATTTCCGGACATGGTTCTCAGAATATTCTCTATATTTCCAAATTAAGAGTTCAAAGACTAACTTAAATCCTACTTCCTATATTTTATTCCTCGAGAACTTCAACACCACTAATTCTCTTGATTACATTCGTCAAAACACCATAAGACCATCATCCGTCCATTCTTTTCAAACCTTTCATTATTTTAACCTATTAACAACTTAGACACCATAACAACCAAGTTTCAAAGGAAGAAATTATCTTTAATTGTAATGAGGGAAAATAACCTTGCATTTAATGCCAACCGTTAATTAGTGAAACAGACGAAAAGCATAATAGAGAATGGTTCCAAAAGCGAAAGTCAAAAGTTTTGACAAAGCATTGAAAAATATTAAAATCGGTGGCCGCAATTCTTGAAAATCTGTAAACAAAATCTATCTATGATTTCAACAAAAATCGGTGGCCGCAAATTTTGAATATATGTGTCAGAATCAACTTTAAATCCATTGGTATTCGGTGGAAAGATATCACATGGAAAAAGAAACATTTCTGAGCTTATAAAAGTCTGTGAAAATCAAAGAATATGTAGTTAACTGGTAGGATGCAGTTGATTGCTTCAAAATAGATGTAATTAATCAACTGTAAATTAACCAGTCCAAATTAAAATTTCTCAAAATAGCTAGTCGACTTAATAATACTGATAGTCGACTGGCGAAAATATTGAGAATACAAAATAAATCATTTGATTGCATTTTTTTTTACTTTTTTTTTCAATGACGGCTATCACCTAGAACTTTTCTACAAGAATCAAAACATCAATGCTTCATCAAAGACAACAAGATAAAGACAGATTTCTGGTGATATCTTATCTTATACTCTTTATGTGCTTAATATGGGTCACAGTCATACTACTGTACATATACATGCTTGCCGTCATTTTTGAAATTTTTTTTTATTTACCTTTAATTTAGTTGATATTCATAGTTGTTCTAATAATACCCGGCCTATTCGCATAGCTATTATAAATATGCCTTTCTCTGATTTCTATAAATACTTACATTAGTATCTTTGTCTATTCTCAAAGTTAAGGTGATAGAAATTATGGAGGGAACAGCATTCCATCAGTTTCGAAATATCTGTGTCTTTTGTGGTTCCAGTCCTGGAAAAGATGATGAGTATGTTAAAGAAGCACAAAATCTGGGTATGGTGCTGGCTAGGAGAAAAATTCATTTAGTGTATGGTGGAGGTAACTGTGGGTTAATGGGGTGTGTGGCTACAGCTGCACATGCAGGGGGATGCCAAGTTCTAGGTATTATTCCTACAGCTCTAGCTACATCCAGCAACATAGGGAAGACAATTGGGGAAGAATATAGGGTAGTTTCCATGCATGAACGCATGGCTAGAATGATGAGCAATGCTGACGCCTTCATTGCCTTACCAGGTGGTTTTGGTACTCTAGAGGAGATTTTCCAAATAGTCTCTTGGGCACAACTGAATATGCATCACAAACCGATAGGTTTGTTAAATGTTAATCACTTCTTTGATGGTTTGTTATCTTTTCTAGATCAAGTTGTGGAACAGAGGTTTATCTCACACTCAGCACGACAAATTCTCATCTCAGCTTCAAATGCTGAGAAGTTGATTGATGCTTTACAAGCCTATGTTCATGTACCTGATCTAACTATTACTCCAGTAGAATGGACGGCAGATAATCGCAGGAAGCGTAAATTGGATTTGGATCTTCATCTTTAAATGTAGTAAAACGTAGCTATTATTGTACTACTTTTACTTTCTTAGACTCTACTTGTATACCATATTTACCAACCATACTCCTTTAGAGTTGGTAAAACTATCTTTGAATATTGCTTATGATCCTCTGAACTTTTGAAATATTCTAGTATATCATCCATATATATAATAACAAATTGTTCCAAGGATGACCTAATTACTATTCATTAAATTTATGAATGCAGCTAAAGGTTTGTCAATTTAAATGCATCACCAAGAACTCATAATGCCCATAATAAGTCCTACATCCTCTTCTCTTATCCCTAATTAATGTTACTCATATCCTAAATCTATTTGTGGAAAAATATTGAACACCTTATAACTGGTCAAACAGGTAATCTATACGAGCTAATGGGTTTATATTCTACATTGTTACCTTATTCAACTGTCTACAATCTATGCATGGTCATAGTGATCCATCTTTCTTTTTCACAAATAGAACTAGAGCACTCCAAATAAAAGTACTAGGGCATTTAAATCCCTTGTCTAACAAGTCTTGTAAAATTTTTTTTTTTTCCAATAACTAGAATAATTCTTTTCTGATGTGGAAATACTGCAACCACGGAGCATACTAAGATTTTTCAAATAAAACCGGCACTTTCAAAACTTCTTGGAAATTTTATATGAGTACTAGGGTAAATTCCATGTTAAAATTCCACACTAATATCTCGGTAACTGGATAGTAATTGTAGTCTGTAAACAGCGCACCAGAAAAGTTCCCAGGAAAGAGAGGTGGGTCACTAATGGACACGCTTAAGTACCAAGTCTTTCCTTGCCAGAGCTTTCCTTAGACATGCACTATTCACAAATCACAAATTTTTTTTTAAAATTCAATCGATATCATTCTATATAGGGATATAGATACTAGTTGGGTTCTAAGGAGTAAATCAATACCAAATTCTCGAATTGCTGTGGCAAGGTTGTGCAAGATTTCCTCCGCATTGTTTGCCGGATTCCGCCTTGGTGGTGCCATTTCCTACTGTGGGAAAAATAAATTTATGCTGCTATTGAGGTGATCAAGCCCAATAGTTAGTTTCAAAACAATATTTAACAGCAGTCATAACACCACCTCGGCATATAGATAAGAAACACTAGTAATTTCTTACCTATATGAGTCACTGATCCCCTACACAGCACAACCACAACATACTCAAGACACTATAAGATCGATTCAGATAACCATCCACCCACTGGCCATCTAGGATCGACCTGCTCTGATACCAATTATGTAACAACTTTTTTTTCCTTTATTATTATACAATATTGAGTTCACATACATATCATTAATCAAAATAGACATATAACATATCAAACACATAGATATTTACATCTTGTTTATTTTGGTTGACCAATTCAGGAGATACAGGTGCGGGTGGTTTCACCTTCACCGGGATCTGAGCCAACTCGACCATAAACATCTTATTTGATTCTGAAATCTGCCCAACATAAAGTAACTCGATCCAATGTGCACTAAAAGCCAGAGCCTTAGAAACAAAAGCTGCATAAATAATTTTCTGAACATGATATGGAAATATAGTGAGAATTAAATCCCAGTAAGTTCAACAATAAATTATCATCAGTAAAGCTCATCACGTCATGTTCAGCTGTATAAACTACAGAAAATATCTTTGGTCACATGAATGCATTATATCTATGCACATAAGAATCATATTGTAATGATATGTATGACAGGATTAACTATTTTCAAAATATCATATGATGGCCATCAACTTATTCTCATTTCAAGCTACCCCGGTCAGGGTGAGTATCCTCTACTCTCCGGTACGGGCTTTTCTCGCTCCGTCCGACATGGCCCACTTTCTCTTTCTTTTCTCATTATCATGATCATAACCGTTGGTAGGGCGTCCCCTACTGGTGCACCACACGGATTGCCATGTGACCGTGCTCATTTCTTTTCTTTTCACAATGTTAGCCAAAAGTATGCTTTCAATAACAAGTATGTTCATCAAAATATAACTATTACCATAAATCATTGGTAATCATGCCATGAACATAACCTATTTCAAATATCACTTTATAAAATATTTCCATGTCAAAATTTCACACTTAAGATTGTAAGAAGTTCATACAATGGCAATGGCAATGGCTATACAAGTCATTTATTAAGATTCAGCTTCTTTTTTAAATACTAATTTTATTTCTTTATTTTCTTAATGCAGGTTTTCATCCTATCTAACCTTCTCTTACTAATCAGAGCATAACTCCCACAATTTAACTCTGATGTAGGTGATCTTGGTGTCCATTTCAAGATAAAACAATTATCTAAAACTATTATGTTGAACATTGTAACGAAAAATTAAGAAACAAAGGTGATATTACTCCCTCAAAGTACAGGATAGTTCCTCTCGGATAGGTTCTGACCTTTACTAACTAATTAGACCATATCTCCCAAATTGGAACTCCAAATTGAGTGATTCCAGTTGGTAAAAATCCATGAGCCATATATCTATAATTGTTATGTTGGCGCACTATTTTAATTCCCTACAGAACATTCCCAGAAATTCAAAAATTAAAGCATTAATAACATACTCTTCCCTGAATAAACATTTTCTGACCTCTGCTTACTAATCGGATCATATCTACCTCATATGAACTCCAAATTGCATAATTCCAGTGGGTATATTTCCATGAGACATAGATATATAACTTTAATGTTAACCATTTATTTTAATTCCATACAGATAATTCCCAGAAATTAAAATACAAAAGCTGTCCTAACATAATCTTCCCTGATGAACCATTTTCTGACCTTGGCTTACTAATCGGACCATATCTACCACATGTGGACTCCAAATTGAATGATTCCAGTGGCTAAAAATCCATGACACACATATCTTTAATTCTTATGTTAACCATTTATTTTAATTCCCTACCAATAATTCCCAGAAATTAAATTACCGAAGCTATCCTAACATATTCTTCCCTGATGATTCATTTTCTGACCTTTGACTACTAATCAGACCATATCTACCTCATATGGACTCCAAATGGAATGATTCCAGTGGGAGAAAATCCGTGACACATATATCTTTAATTCTTATGTTAACAATTTATTTTAATTCCTTATAGATTGTTCCCAGAAATTAAAATACCGAAACTTAAAATTCTGTCAACCATAGCCATATCCATGCAGAACTATCTACACCAACCTAAGTATTCAAACATACATCACATGCAAGATCAATATGCAACATGATATAGCAACATCCATGACCAATCATCAAAGTTCTAAGATCAAAATCTCATATAAATATTATGAGTTTCAAAGTTTTTCTTCAAAAAGAAATATTGTTAAACTTACCTGGAGCACTTAGTCTCCTAGACTTCTCCTTCCTCTTTCTTCCTTTCTTCCTCTCCTTTCCTTACACTACCTTGCTTCTATTTTTGCTCTCCCTCACTTGGACGAAATTATAATGTTGTAAGGGTGGGTTTTCTTATATAGACCACCAAATAATTCACCTTTCATGATCATGGGTCTACCTTATCACAATTAGGATACACTTTGTTGAATTTTTGGAAAACAAACAACTTATGTTCTTGTCTTCCTCTTCCTTAGTCAAGATATGCATAGAAAAAGGAGATTTGTATTTTAAAAATTATGATGATATGTTCTTAAAATATGGGGCAAGATCCCTTTGATTTAGGGATTCATTTCCTTTTTCTTTTGTCTTAATCAAGTATGATAGATTTGCCTTTTTAAGTGGCAAATTTCTAGCCCTTGAATTTTCCTTACTTAACTAAAATTATTTGTGTAGGATAATGATGTTTTGTCATAATGCTGCTATGTATTATTACCCACTTGCTAAAGTTATGAATGTAGGATATAGATGTTTTTGTCCTAAAGCCTTGTATTATTATGCCACTTGCCAAAATGATGAATGTAGAATCACACCACTTGTCAAATTTTTGTCTTAATGCCATGTCACTTAATCTTGATTACACTAATATTTCATCACTTTTTTATTTTTATTTTTCCTCTTTGGTTTGGGCTCATTCTTGCCCATTTTCCTTACTTTGGTTAAAATTCTTCCTTTCATAATGGGCTTGGTCACATTTTCATGATTTTTGGGCTATCGGTCCAATTTCTATATCCTAGTCCAAGTCTATGTTTTATTTCTTCCTTGGCCTATCCTATTGGCTTGCTAAAAATTCATGTGAAGTAGAAAAACTCTATATGAAATGTCTATAGGTTAAAGCCCAATTACGGGTGGAGATACTAAACTCAGTAACTTTTGCCCTTAAATTAAGAAAGATTACCCTAATCAGATCTTCTTGAAATTTTAAGACCTTTACTTACTTCACAAAAATTTATCTTTCTTTACCTAAGAATTTCACCTTTCTTTAACATGTTTATTTCTAATATTTCCTCTTAGGTTTTCTTTCTTTACCTATTCCATTAATATTAGAACATTTCTATGCATATATGTAAGGTGAAGAATTTCTAAGGAAAATATCTAAAAATTACGGGATGTTACACTAACAATTAGCAAATTACTAAATGGTCCTCCATTATTATTTAAAAAAAGATACATAAAGATTTTTTGGGCGAATGAATAGTATGAATAGTAAAATTTTGTCTCCTCATTTTTTCTCTTTAGATCTGGAGTACCTTTGAACCTCCGATCTCAAAACTAAGGGTATCATTGGATTCAAGACGAAGAGTACCATGATATTAGCCAAATAATTTTTCAAATCGGTCGTAGAATCGCCGTAGATCGGAAGTAGAAAATTTTAGAAAAAAGTAAGTTCTAAAACTTTCATTTAGAGACCTTAAATTAAAAATTCGACACCGTAGATGTATTCATGAGATAGATAAACTATAGGATATGAAGTTTCACAGTCATCTAACAACTTTTGGTGTCATGAACAGTAACTCCGACCAGCGTGAATAGTGATTTTGACTAATATGAAGAGTAATTCAGCTGACATGAATAGTGATTCGACCAATGTGAATAGTATTTCTGGTTGTGAACAGTGACCATCAATTGACTGAACTCCCGAAGTCATTTTTTAGGTTTTTGAACCCTCCGGACTCATTTGTGAGGTCTATTTGGTCAAATTTGAATGGAAAAAATGCATTTTGGGACTGTCCAACCTAAAGCCCTAACCCTATAAGTAGATAATTCTTTCTATGATTTACCCCATGCTTTTCTTGAACTTAAAATGTATAATTAGTTCTATTTACAAATTATTTATGCTATCATAAGTTTCTGAAATGTGTTAAAATATCTGTTTTGTGTACGAACTGTCATATAGTTCAAGAAGAGTATGATTTTACAAATAGATTTTGAAACTCATTGAATATGTGGTTCTAAATGTATTTATCATTATTTGGTAAAGTGAATATTATGTGCATGAAGCATTGATCTATAAAGCTATAAAGTTACTGAATATGATTGAATGGCAAGCGTAAAGCTCATGGCAAGCGTAAAGCTCATGGCAAGTTGCTTAATAATTATACATTGCATTTGATAAACATGTATATATATATATATATATATATATATATATATATATATATGTATGGATGAATATCGACGGGTTGTATGGCTTGAGATGGTACTAAGTAGGGGATGTCTTATTAGCTTGAGTGAGCCAAGGGATAATGTGAAAAGAAAAGATACAATCACAGTCACATGGTGGTTTGTGTGGTGCACCAGTAGGGGACGCCCTACTAACGGCTATGATTATGTTAATGAGAAAAAAAAAGTGTGCCATGTCAGATGGAACGAGAAAAGCTCGTACCGGAGAGTAAAAAATACTCACCCTGACTGAAGTAGCTTGATATGAAAATAAGTTGATAGCCATCATATGATATTTTGAAAATAGTTATTTATGCCATACATATCATTACTATATGATTTTCACGTGCATTCATGTGACCTAAGGTATTTGCTGTAGCTTATACAGATGAATATGAAATGATGAGCTATATTGATGATGATTATGATTTATTGTTCAACCTACTAGGATTTAATTCTCACTATATTTCTATATCATGTTTAGAAAACTAGTTATGCAGATTTTTCTTTGGCTCTGGTTTTTATTGCACGTTGGATCAAATTACTCTATGTTGGGTAAATGTCAAAAATTAATAAGGTGTTTGTGGTCGAGTTGACTAAGATCTCGGTGAAGGTACAACCACCCACACCCATATCTCCAGAATTGGTCAACATGGATTAATAAGATGTAGATATTTATGTGTTTGATTTTTGTACAAACATTTTGATTAATGATGTGTATGTGAACTCAGAATTATATCAATATTGATAGTAGACCTTAAACCTTGATTATGCTTGGTTAAATTAATTAAATGTTATTATGAGTTAAGTAATTATGAGTTAAATTAATTGAATGTTATTATGAGTTAATGGTAGAACTTAAACCTTTCTTTTGGATTGTATTGAATATTTATGAATTGTTTAATGAATTGGATTATGATTTCTCTTTCAATCATGTGTGAGTAGATTTAATCTAGGGTTTCGGTAAACCCACTTGTGTTATAATGATACTGCATTGAATTGGAATTGTGAAACTCTAATTATGATTGTTTGTGGTTAATTAGGATTAACTATTATGCATTATATGAGTTGATAGAATGCCTGATCACCATTTTATCACATCTTAGGTTATTGACTTATGAACTGAAAGATGAAACTTAATATTGAAACTTAATAGTTAATTAAGGATATCTTAATCACGAAAGTAGTTTAAGGTTCTCTAGGAATTTAATCAATTAGTAGGCATGAAAACCACTATGAATTGAATCATATGGTTAGCATGAAGCTTAATGGACTTAGGTTAAACTAAGAACCACGAAAGTAGGCAATTGGATTAACCTAGGTATGATTAGTAACGCTTCAAAGAGGTTATTAATTAATTAAGGTTAAATCATCCCCAATTACCTAGATAATTGCAATTAGAGGATTAGAGGTATATATTGATTGTTGAATATCACAAGTGTGGTAAACCCTAACCCTAGGATTTTTTTAATTGGTTATCTTATTTACTTAATTATGACATCATACCAATCGAATTATATTGATTTAGATAGCTTGTTTCATAGAATTCTAGTAATTAATCTTTGGTCTTTGTGGGATACGACCCCTACTTGTCGAACTAGCTACAGCTACGCTGTTCACTTGCGGTTATTTATTGGAACACACAACAATGCACAGAACCTTTAATTCATCTTCTTCTTTTGTCATGATAACATTGACTGATTTGGACTTCACCATTTTAGAATCAGATCAAATTTCTTAGATCAACCCATTAAATGCTTTTTTGAACCTCTTAGCCCTTTCTCTTATAATTGGCCCAATTGAAAACTTGCAATGGATCCTTTAGCACTCTTTTATTCTCATTATCACCTCACTCTTGGATCAACCCATTATGAATATTTATGCTTCATATTTTTGTATTTGTTATTTATCTTTGAATGTTCAAGAGTATTGGTTGTAACTTGACAACAATGTGACTTGCTACTAGCCTCATGTCTTCCGTCCTCTTTGATCCAATTGTTTTTCTTTCCTAATATGTACAATATTTTTTCAAATAGTAAGTTATTTCATTTGTTACTTTGTAGCTACCTCGACAATTTGCAATGTAAATGTTATCACAACTAAAAGCCTTTCTACATCTTATCAAAATATGTAGAAGTCATTTTACAATATTCAATGTTTGAAATTTTTTTGTTTGGAAGAATTTAACATAAATTTCTAAGCCCAAAGAATGATACAGAAGTGTCCTAGTGTTTAGGATGATGTAATTTTATATCCTACTAATTCTTCAAAATTTTGGCACTTTGAATTTATAATTGTACAAAATCTCTTAGCCTAACTCCAACAATGATATATGTGTAATGAAAGCTTTATGGCCTCAGTGAGAGTGGAATTCAAATGTTGACATTTCGGGCAAAGAATCCAATCACTACACTCACAAATGCTTTGTAACAACCCTAAGATTTAGTAATTTTCATATATATATATATATATATATATATATATATATATATATATATATATATATATATATATATATATATATATATATGGATTATTTAAAGAAATAAAGAAGTAGGGATGTAATTAAAAGGTTTTAAGGATGAAAATGAGAACTTATTAATATTTTTGAGGTCAAATTATAATTTCTTAAAAATTTAAGGGTCAAAATGTAAATAATAAAATTTGCAAGGACTTCCTCTAACAATTAGCAAATTGCTACTTGGTCCTTCCATTATTATTTAAAAAAAAGATAGAAAATTTTCGAGGCGAATGAATAGTAACTTTTTCTCTCTAGATCTGGGGTACCTTCTAACCTTCGATCTCAAAACTAAGGGTACCACTAGATTCAGAACGAAAAGTACTACGATATTGGCTGAATAATTTTTCAAATCAGTCACAAAATTACTGCAGATCAGAAGTAGAAAATCTTAGAAAAAAGTAAGTCCTGAAACTCCTATTTAGAGACCTTAAATTGAAAATCTAACATCGTAGATGGATTCAGAAGATAGATAAACTATAGAATATAAAGTTTCACAACCATCTGACAACTTTTGGCGTCATGAACAGTAATTTCGACCAGCATAAATAGTGATTCCGATATATGTGAACAATACTCCGGCCAACATGAATAGTATTTCCAGTTGATGTGAATAGTTTTCCCAGCCATAAACAGTGACCATCGGTTGATCAAGCTCCCAGAGTCATTTCCTAGGTTTTTAGACCCTCCAGACTCGTTTTTGAGGTCTATTTGGTCAATTTTGGATGGAAAAAGTGCATTTTAAAATTGTCCAACCTGAAACCTTACCCTATAAGTAGATATTTTTTTCTGACTTGCCCTTTCTCTTCTTGAACTTTAAATGTATAATTGATTATGTTTACAAGTTATTTATACTTTTATGTCTCTGAAATGGATTAAATTACCTTATTTGTTTACTATCTGGCATATAGTTCAAGAAGAGTATAGTTTTGAAAATATATTTTTGAACTCATTGAATATATAATTCTAAATGTATTTTTCATCATATGGTAAATGAAATATATTGTGCACGTGGCATTGATATGTAAAGCTATAAGATTGCCTTGAAAAAGGGCATGTATATGTGATAACTCTAATTAGGAAGTTTCTAACAGAAGAATTGTATTGAGACTGAAAATTCAAAATTATACTGAAACATTTGTTTTGAACGATATGGCATATATGCAAATAATGATTTCTGTGGAGGAATCCTATTGGAAACACTATTTGCTAACAGCAGGTGATATTAGCCTTGGTGCATCTTGACACCTCAGCTAGCAGGGGTGGTGCTAGCCTCGTGTGACGACTAATACACGGGATATGATATGTGAAAGAGAGCGGAATGCCTCCTATCTGGGCGAGATGCCGACTATACAATATGTGATTTGCTCTCCCTTGTTGTGTTCTTGGGAAATGCCCATATTAGAGTCCCTTCGCGTGTCCTCTTGAATGGCGGTAGGACAAACCTTAATTAGGATGCTGAGTTTAGACAAATTCTACACCACCAAAGTACGGAAGGGCTTGAACTCTGATATGGGATCCTCCTAATGTTTTCATGTGAAATATTTTGATGCATAACAACATTTGTTTAATGATCATACAGTACAGTATATGGTTTTGGATATCTGAATATCCTTTGATTTGAGAATATTTGAAATATGGGTTCTATATAGATATACTTCCGAACTGTAATTTTCTACATGATAAATGTTAAAATATGAGTACATCCATATGTTGACCTAAGAGGTCATAAGAGGTATTATTTGCTCATTGAATTGTCAAACTCACAACACGATATTTTCACATTTTTTAGATAAGAATACCGAGTTTGGTCATTTTCCTTCAAATAGGTGATCAGCTATGCGACATATTCTCTGGTGAGCCTATTTTGTTTCCAAGGCTTGTAGATTTTGATTTATATTGTACTTGTACTTTAGAGTATGCTCTAAATACCATAGGCAGGATCCTTACTTTTGTTTGATATTTATAAACTTGGTCTGTATATTGTGTTTGCATGAGAGAACTTATCTGTATATGTTTCCATAATGAATGCTTGTATTATACCTATTATAGTAAAGATCTGTTCGTAAAGTATGTGTTTCACATGCCCTTAAAAGTAAGGGCATGACATGCTTATTAGGGGATGGTAAAAATATTCATACCAATGAGTATCTATAAATTTTATCCACTTGAGTTCGAGTATAAGGATAAAATATAGGTCTAGATATTTTTAAGGGTATTTCTAACTTAACTTTTCCTTTTTTAATCAATAATTACTTTTCAAAGCTATATGAAAATTTTAATTCACTTGAATTTGATAAAATTAAGCATCTTTGTTATGATTTATTTAATGACTATCTTGCTAATAGTATGGCTAACGAAAATTATAGAGAAAGGGTGAAGGGCATAAGATAAAAAATGGGTGATTTTGGAACATCTAATTTTCTTAGTGATTATGACTCGCTAATCAATGTTTCAAAAAAAATGCAAAAAAAGGTGTTAGATGACTATTTGGAAGAGAAAGTCTTCCCAAAGACTACATTATTCTTTCAGACACTATTTTCATTTTTATTTTATATGCAATATCTCACATAAATGAGTAGAAAAATATTTAGTATTTTGAAATTTCTTCGAGCATGGGTTTGAGTCTAGAGATTTAAGGATTAATAATGTGAATCGTGTAATGGTGAGAGTTATTATCAAGTGACTATTGACAAAGTCCTACATTGGTTGAAGTACCACTAGGTAGGGGTTTATAAGCCCTTATGCTTTTGGGGATGAGTTCTACTTGAGGCATTCCCTCGTATCATTTGGTATCAGAGCCTTGGTTCCTCTAGTCAGTGTGGATTGGCCAGATTGTCGACTGAGGCGGGTCGTCAAACTAAGCCATGGGGTAGCTCGCGGTGTAGCCCACGTACATTTTGCACGAGAATGTAGAGGCCTAAAAAGTGGACAAATAATGTGAATTGTGTAATTATGAAGGTAATTATCGAGTGACTAAGTCCCATATCAGATGAAGTACCACTAGGTAGGGGTTTATAAGCCCTTAGGCACCTTCACCCCAATAGCCTGTGAATTTTGGGGATGAGTTCTACCTAATGCATTTTTGTTGTGCAAGGTTTTTGGGGGTAAGGGTGCCTAAGGGCTTATAAACCCCCCACCTAGTGGTACTTCAATCGATGTGGGACTTTGCCAATAATCACTTAATAATCACCATCACCATTTCACATTTCACATCAATTAATTCAATTAAGACAATGATGGGTTTTAAATTTGGTACTCAACACCCATTCAACTCTAGGTTTGAGACTAATGCTAAATTGTTTTAACTTGTCTTTATAAAAAAAAGTATATATAATTAAATAGATTATTAAAAATTAATTACTTTCCTTATATTTTTCTTTAACTAAATGGATATTTCCTTTATTTTAAAAACATGTATGTTAATCCAAATTTTAACTATGCTCAAAATATTCTTAGGAATATATTATTTCTTTGATTAATATTTAAACATGTTAAATAAAAAATAAAGAATAAACTAAAATTGCTTAATTAACCTGCTTAGTTCTTATGTTAATGCATGGCTTCCACAAAAAGACCATCTCCTTAATTAATGAAGGGGTACCTGAAGCAAAGAAGGCAAGCTTTGAAAGTGATGCACCTACTTATGTAGCTAAAAAAACATGTCATTACGTACACTACAAGAAAATAGACTTTCAACAGTGACTAAAGTTGTTGTTGAAAACTTAAGTCACTGCTGACAGCCTAAAAGTTGCCACTATAGACATTTAGCAAAAAAATGTAGTCACTAATAGGTCATTGGCTATACCTTTGTCGTTAAATCCTTTCAATGACAACTTTTGGGGTGGCCACCAAATGACCACTTTCGATGGCAACATTAGTAATTCACCACTAAAAATTGATTCATTGGCAACTTGGTCACCACAGTATCTCCTAATATGAGTGAACCCAAAGATTTACTCATAAAGGATATAAGGGCAAACCAATAAGGTTGCCAAAAAATGTCATTATTCAGTGGTGACAGGGTACCACTAAATTTCTTTCAAGGTGGACATCATTATTCAATGGTGTCAGGGTTACCACTAAATCTCTTTAAAGGTGGACATTCAATGGCGATTTTGGGTTGCCATTAAATCCCCCATTTTTTTTAAAAAAATGTATATTTTATACTATTGTAATTAAAATCTTGCAATTATGATAGAAGATATAAGAAACAAAGAAGATAAAATGATATATATATATATATATATATATATATATATATATATATATATATATATTAATTTCAAATTAATGGCAAACATTTGTTGATTTAAAATATACCATGTTAATAAAAATTCAAAAACAATATACATCATAGTCAATTATCAACAAAAAAAATCAACTTGATGATACTATTGAGGATTTTGGTGCTGCATTATTCATTGTATTAGCGGCAAATCTTAATGCAACACTACTCATGGGGCTTATCAGAATTTGTCTTTATTCATATCATAGTAACAAACTAATACATAACTTGAAAAGTAATGCAAACAAAACTAAAATTTCCATTAATGGCATATGTGTATTTTAAGTAACTAAATATAAATATAGAAAATTACCACTATCTTTATCATACCCATATACCATTCACAACAATTCTGAAATTATCATGTCTCTATTGATAAATTATTTGATAAGAAAAAGTGTTCTTGCAAGAACCCTATCCTTCGACTAAGTACTTAAGTTAAGATTTTTTTCATTGCTTAGATGAGTCACAACATCTTCCTCAAATTGTTTGGCTATAATATTTTGTAGTCAAGCCTATGCTCAAATCGAGCAAAGATTTATAATAAACACAATAATATAAATAAAAATTTGTAAAAATTTATAAACCTAAATTATACATGAACTTCTTGGGATTTTGCATCCTACCATATAATGTTTCCATCTTTACTCTTATGGTTATGCTGTAGCTCTTATATATGGTCAATGGATTCCTTCTTTCTAATTTTGGGATTTCTCTATAATAAAACATCATTGTCACTCAACGATAGATAAATCATGAACATAAGTTTATATATGAGAATAGGTTATTCTAAAATCTCATTTTTTATTCTACAATTTCTGCAAATGACCTAGAACTACACATTTGTTTTGTTGTTTTCTTGGCTCTATTATGTGCATTTGTTGAGTTTTGGCCCTGAATTTAACTTCATGATTATTTTCGTTACATATTTTGTATCAGAAAGCTATTTAAAAATATTACGAAATACCTTAAAATCATCTAAGTAAAAAAAACTGATCAAACGCCTCATATCAGCTTAATTTAAAGAGATAGATTTGCTGGTCTTTCCTCATTAATGTTGTACAAGTTGTACCCGTCATGCAAGCAACTCTACCAATTTCTGTATAGCCTTTGCACAGTGGCTTTAATGAATGCAGCAAATCCCCACTCCAAATTTGCACCAATCTTAAAATTTTCCAATAATAATAATCCCAAAGGTGTTAAATTTATGAAGTGTGTATAGACATAAGTATAATAAACAATTATGCTAGTTATTACCTTCACTTTTAACATGATATGTTGTTTACATTCTTCCCAAATTGGGGTCCACTCCCTTTCACTTGTCAAGGGACAAGTGCATTGTACGATGTACCAATGTAATTAACAAGATCCCTCGATCCTTCTCCCACGGCTAAAAGGATATCATCGAGGATGTCAATTTAGATTTTTCCATTTTTTTCCTTTGAGTCCACAGAGCATTTGTACAATCCCCTTACTTTCCTAGTTATGCTGCAAGCTACTAATCAGGTGATACAAGTGTTGTAACAACTCTAATTTTTTTTACATATATAGTTATATGTATATTTCTAAAATCCCATGAAGTCATTACCTTCTTCTTCAAACTATTTAACTCATAATAGCATTCAATTAAATTAACCAAACATAAATAAGGTTTAAAAAATACCATTAACACTTATACAATTCTGGGTTCACGTACACATCATTAATCAAAACATATGTACAAAAATCAAACACATAAAAGACTACATTTTATTCATCCATATTTACCAGTTCCGGAGATACAGGTGCGAGTGGTTGCACCTTCACCGAGATCTTAGCCAACTCAACCCAACATACGCTAAAATCCGGTCATAGGGAATATCTACATACTTAGTTTTTTGAACATGATATGGAAATATAGTGAGAAATAAATCTTAGTACGTTCAACAATAAATCATTATCAATAATGTTTGTCACATCATGTTCATCTGTATAAACTACAGTAATTATCTTTAAGTCACATGAATGCACTTTATCTATGCACATGAAAATCGTACAGTTATGACTTGTATGGCATGAATAACAAATTTCATAATATCATATGATGGCTATCAACTTGTTTTCATACCAAGCTATCCCAGTCAGAGTGAGTACTTTCTACTCTCCGGTAGAGGCTTTTCTCGCTCTACCTGACATGACACTCTTTCTTTTCTCATTAACGTAATCATAGTCGTTGGTAAGGCGTCCCCTACTGGTGCACCACACGTACCGCCATGTGACCGTGCTTATTTCTTTTCTTTTCTTTTCTTTTCTTATTAATAGCTAAAAATATGATTTCAATAACAAGTATGTTCGTTATACTCATATACCATAATTTTTTATCAAAATATAATCATTACCAAAAATTATTGGTAATCATGACATGAAAATAATTGTTTCGAATATCACTTTATAAAATATTTTCATTTCAAAATTACACACTTAAGATAGTAAGGAGTTCATGCAATGGCAATGGCTATGGCATACACTAGTCATTTCTTATTTTCATTTATAACATTCTTCTTCTTTTCTAAATATTATTATCCTCTCTTCACTAAACATAGCATAACACCCTCATTTTAAATTCGATTGAGGTGATCTTAGTGTCAATTAAAAGATAGGAAAATCCTCTAAAACCCTTATGTTGAACATTTTAGTGAAATCTTAAGTAATCATGGTGTTACTTTTCCCTCAAATTCAATGTTATTTCTTTTGGGGTAGGTTCAAACCTCTATTTACTAATTGAACCATATCTCCCTCATACAAACTCCAATTGCATTGATCTTAAAGCCTATAAAACTCTACGACATTTATATACAACCTTCATGTTTATCATATCTTCATATTCCTTACTAATTACTCCCAACAAATCAAAAACAAAAACACTAACATTTACCACCCTGGATTCTAGACTGATTCTAAGCTTTACTCATTAATTATCCATATCACTCTCATATAGACTCCAAATTAAGTTATTTCAGAGCCTATAGATCCATGATATATATATATATATATTTAGTATGTTAACAAGTTTCTTTAATTCCCTACATATTTTGTCCAAAATTCAAGCACAAAAGCACACTTAACATATTCCTCTCCAGTTAGCCAGTTTCTGACCTTTGCTTACTAATCTTACCATATTTTCCTCATATTGATTCCAATTTGAATTATTCCATTGTATATAAATCCGTGAGACATAGATCTACATTTCTCATGTTAACCATGTTTTTTAATTCCAAACGGATTCCTCCCAGAATTTCAAAAATAAAAGCTTCCCTGGTTACCTCGAAATTCAATTTCCTAACCAATCCTTTCTTAAGGTTTTAGTTCATCATTATATTATATCCTCTTCTATTTTCTTTACATCTAATCATATTCCATCAATTTTTCACCATATCCAAATATACAAAATAGTAGCATAAAAATCATTAAACTTTTACCACCCATAGTCATACCTATGCAGAACTTTTCACACCAACTGTAATGTCCAAAACATCCATCATATGCAAAATAACATGTAATATGATATAGTAACATTCATGAAAAATCACCAAAGTAACAAATGTTGTAAATTTCATCTAAAGTTATAAGATCAAAATCCCACATAAATGTTACAAATTTTAAAGTTTTTCTTCAAAAAGAGATATTGTTAAATCTACCTAAAGATCTCCCTAGCTCATTTAGCGAATTATTTTTCTTGTTTCCTCTTGAAGGAAGTAGCAAGATTCCTCCCTTCCCTTAACTTTTCTAGCATCTTGAGTACCTAGTCCTCTAGACTTCACCTTCTTCTTCCTTTCTTTCTTCTCCTTTTTATCTCTCCTTTCTCACTTTACCTTGCTTCTATTTTTCCTCTCCCTCACTTGGACGAAATGGGTTTTGCTTAAATAGACTATCAAGTGGTGGACTTTTCATGATCATGAGTCTACCTTATCACAATTACGATACACTTGGTTGATTTTTAGAAAAAAATAACAACTCATGTTCTTGTCTTCCTCTTCCTTAGTCAAGATATGCATAGCAAAAGGAGATTTGTATTTTGAAAATTATGATAATATGTTCTTAAGGCAAGGAACAAGGTCCCTTTGATTTAGGGATTCATTTCCTTTTTCTTTTGTCTTAATCAAGTATGATAGGTTTGCCTTTCTAAGTGGCAAATTTTCAGCCATTGTATCTCCCTTGCTTGGCTGAAATTATTTGTGTAGGATAAGGATGTTCTATCATAATGCTATGTATTATTATCCACTTGTTGAAATTATGAATGTAGGATATAGATGTTTTTTCCTAATGCCATGTATTATTACCTACTTGTTGAAATTATGAATATAGATATAAATGTTTTGTCTTAATGCCATGTGACCTAATCTTGATTATTATTGCACTACTATTTCCTCACATGATTCTTATTTTTTTTTCCTCTTGGATTTGGGCTCATTCTTACCCATTTCCTTTACTTTGGCTAAAATTCTACCTTTCATAGAGGCTTAGTCACATTTTCATAATTTTTGGACTATCGGTCCAACTTCTATATCCTTGTCCAACTTTATGTTTTATTTCTTGCTTGGGCTATCCAATGGGCTTGCTAGAAACATATGTGAAGTAAAAAAATACCTATATGAAATGACCATAGGTGAAAGCCCAATTTATAGGTGGTGATATTAAACTTAGAAATTTCTAACTCTTGAATTAGGAAAAATTACCCTAATTCAATCTTCTTAAAATTTTAAGACCTTTACTTTCTTCACAAAAATTTATCTTCCTTACCAAAGAATTTCGCATCTCTTTAATATGTTATTTCTAATTTTTTTTTCTATTAGGTTTTCTCTCTTTACTTGTTCCCTTAATGTGAGAAACATTTTCTATGCATACACATAAGGTGAAGAATTTCTAAGGATTATATTTCCTTAAATATCTAAAAATTGTCTAATAAATTTTATTTCTTTAATTAAATATTTATGTACCTTTAAATATAAAAAAATTAGGGATGTTAAATTAAATATTTATGTACCTTTATTAATAAAAGAAACGAAATTAAGGATGTTACAAGTGTATTAGTCACATTATAGTAAATCTTAACTAACACATGTGAAGTACTTTATTTGCATACCTACACTACTAACTTGGCTTACAGTTAACGATTATAGTGATAATGTACAAAGAGGGAGAGAGGGCGAACAATGACTTATGGTGAGACGAATGATGACCTAGCAAATGGTTGTAGTGGCCAGCGTATGGGAGTAAGGAAAAGCTTTTAGTGGGGTTTTAACTCGCAAGAGAGAATTGGCAATACAAGAGGAAACTTTGGGAGAAAAAGACGCTGAGGGGTTCTTTTAAAATTTTCAGTGGCTTTTAGTGCCGATCTATATTGGTCACCACTAAAAGTGAGCATATGAAAAGATTCAATTCTAAAAGTATCTTACTCTCAATAGTGACCAATGAACATCACCACAAAATGAGGTATTCAATGGCGAACTATAAGAGTTGGGACCTTTCACACGACCTTTGAAGGTCCACTAAAAGGGTGCCTATTAGTAGCAACCTTCCATAGTCGCAACACAAAGAGTCACATTCAATGGCAACCTTTTTCCTTTCAATGGCTAACTTTTAGATCACCCTACTAAATATTCTTTTTCTTGTAGTGGTGGTTCTCAATCCTACCGTACATGAGGAAGGATTTGCTTATTGTTGGTATAGCGCTTGTGCTAGTGTTGAAATAATGGGAGGTAAATATTATTTTGGTTGCGAAGTTGTTTCTGCACAACCAGTTGACATGGAGGACACTACCCCTTGATCAATAGCATGTTTGTTATACTGGAATTTCCAGAAGAGGTGTAACAACTCCATTTTTTTTACATATATACATACATACATACATACATACATATATATATATATATATATATATATATATATATATATATATATATATATTTAAAATCCCATGAAGTCATTACCTCTTTACTTATAATTACTTAACTCAAAATAACATTCAATTAATTCAACCAAGTATAATCAAGGTTTAAGGTCTACAATTATGAGTACACATACACATCATTAATCAAAACGTACATACAAAAAAATCAAACACATAAATATCTACATCTTATTCATTCATGTTGACCAATCTTGGAGATACGGGTGCCGGTGGTCGCACCTTCACAAGGATGTTAGCCAACTCGATCATAAACATCTTATTAATTTCTGGGATCTATCCAACATAGAGTAACTTGATCCAATGTGCACTAAAAGCTAGAGCCATAGAAAAATCTACATAAATAGTGTTCTGAACATGATATGGAAATATAGTGAGAATTAAATCTCAGTAGGTTCAACAATAAATCATAATTATCATCAATATAGCTCATCATGTCATGTTCATCTGTATAAACTATAGTAAATATCATTAGGTCACATGAATGCACTTTATCCATGCACATGAAAATCGTACAGTTATGACATGTATGGCATGCATAACTATTTTTTGAATATCATATAATGGCTATCAACTTATTTTCATATCAAGCTACCCCAGTCAGAGTGAATACTTTCTACTCTCCAGTATGGGTTTTTTCTCCCTCCATCCGACATGACACACTTTCTTTTTCTTTTCTCATTAACTTAATCATAATTGTTGCTAAGGAGTCCCCTACTGGTGCACCACACATACCGCCATGTGACCATGTTCATTTTTTTTCTTTTCTTTGATGCTATATTAAATTTGTGACACGGCCATGCTCTATGTTGTGTTATTCCCTGATGCAGATTTTTGTCCTACCTGACCTTCTCTCACTAATCAGAGCATAACTCTCTGATTTTAACTCTGAATTAGGTGATCTTGGTGTTCATTTAAAGATAAAAATATAATATAAAACTATTATGTTGAAAATTTTAGTAAAATCTTAAGAAATCTTGGTGATATTACTCCCTCTAGTTAAACATTATTTCTTTTCGGGTAGGTTCTAACATCTACTTACTAATCTGACCATATCTCCCTCATATGAACTCCAAATTGAATGCTTCCAGTGGCTTAAATTTTTGTGAGACATATATCTATATTTTTTTTGTTAACCAGTTATTTTAATTTCATACAAAAAGTTTCTAGAAATTCAAATACATAAGCTTTTGTAATAGATTTTTCCCTGGTTAACTATTTTTTGACCACTACTAACTAATCTGACCATATCTACCTTATATGGACTCCAAATTGAGCAATTCCAGTGGCTAAAAATTCGTGAGACATATATATATATTTTTAATTTTAATATTTCTTTTAATTCCTAACCGATTCTTCCTAGAATTTGAAAACCAGAAGCTTCCCTGGTTACTATGAAATCCAATTTCTAAACAAGACCTTTTCTAAGGTTTTAGTTCATCATTTTATTATATCCTCTTCCATTTGCTTCCTAATTTACATCTAATCATATTCCATCCATTTTTCACCACATTTAAATATACAAAATAGCAGCATAAAAATCTTAAAATTTTGCCAACCATAGCGATACCTATGCAGAACTTTCCACACCAACCTAAATATTCAAACATACATCACATGCAAGATCAATATATAACATGATATTACAACATCCATGGCCAATCATCAAAGAAACAAATATTGTAAATTTTATCAAAGTTCTAGGATCAAAATCCTATATAAATGTTTCTAATTTCAAAGCTTTTCATTAAAAAATATATTTTTAAACCTACCTAATGATCTCCTTAGCTCACTTAGTGAATTCTTTTTCTTATTTCCTCTTGAAGAAAGTGGCAAGATTCCTCCCTTTACTTAGCTTTTCCAACAATTTGAATAAGAAAAGGAGAGTGAGTTTTGAACCCCAAGGATGAAAATAAAAGATGGATTCAAGTGGAGATTAAGCTAACTTACCTTGAGTACTTATTCCTCTAGGCTTCTCTTTCTTCTTCCTTCCTCTCTTTTCCTCTCTTTCTCTCCTTTCCCCACTCTACCTTGCTTCTATTTTTCCTCTCCCTCACTTGGACGAAATTCTAATGTTATAAAGGTGGTTCTTGCTTAAATAAACTATCAAGTGGTCCTTCTTTCATAATCATGGGTCTACCTTATCACAATTAGGATGCACTTGGTTGCTTTTTGAGGAAATACAACTCATGTTCTTGTCTTCCTCTCCCTTAGTCAAGATATGCATAGCAAAAGATGATTTGTAATTTGAAAATCAGGATAAAATGTTCTTAAGATAAGGGAAAAAGGTCCCTTTGATTTAGGGATTCTTTTTCTTTTTCTTTTGTTTCACACAAGTATGATAGATTTGCCTTTCTAAGTGGCAAGTTTCTAGCTCTTGAATCTTTCTTGCTTAGCTAAAATTATTTGTGTAGGATAAGAATGTTTTGTCCTAATGCCATGTATTATTATACCACTTGCTAAAATTATGAGTGTAGAATATAGATGTTTTGTCCTAATGCCATGTATTATTATACCACTTGCTAAAATTATGAGTGTAGGATATAGATATTATCACATCACTTACTAAATTTTTGTCTTAATGCCATGTGACCTAATTTTTATTATTACTATTATTTCCTCACATGATTTATTTTTATTTTTTTCCTCTGGGATTTGGACTCATTCTTGCCCATTTCCTTTGCTTTGGCAGAAATTTTACATCTCATGGAGGGTTTGGTCACATTTTAATGATTGTTAGGTTATCGGTCCAACTTATATATCCTAGTCCAAATTTATGCTATATCTCTTGTTTAGTATAACATCCCATAATTTTTGCTTTTCAACAATAATGTTTTGTTATAAATAAATATATTTTTATTTGTTTAAAAAGGGTAATGTTCTGCTAAAAGAAAGTAAATTTTTAATTAAAATAATTATTTTTTTACTTAAAATAATTATATTGGCCTTTAATGAATTTTTGTTGTATTTTTAGAAATATTCTTTCTTTTAATATGTATAAAGATATTTATTTTGAGATTTGTTTTATTATGATTTTTATCAAGAAAAATCATTATTTAAGAGTTTAACTAAAGGTTTATGATAATGTAAATTTTTAGAAATTTTTGGGATATTTTAGGATGAAAAATAGAATTTATATGAATTTATATAAATAAAATCTTATTATTCAATTATTAAATAATTATTATTATTAAATATAATAAAAATAAAAAGGGAAAGGGAATTGTAGAAGGGGGCGTCGACAGAATTTTGAAAAAAAGGAGAAAGAGGAATAGTAAATGAATAGTGAATAAATAGTAACATTCAACCTTCTCTCTAGATCTAGAGTGCCTATTGGCTTCCAATCTCAAAATTGAAGGTGTTACTAGATTCAGGACGAAGAATACTACAGTTTTGACCAATCAATTTTTCAAATCAACATTTGAATTGCCGTAGATCTGAAGTAGAAAATCTCAGAAAAAGGTAAATTCTAAAACTCTTACTTAGAGACCTCTAATTGAAATTCTGATACCGTAGATGGATTCAGGAGTTAGATAAACCTTAGGATATGAAATTTTTCAGCTATTTGACAACTTTTTGTTCGTTGTGAATAGTGATTTCCTGTGGATGAATAGTATTTTTCGGTGAGTGAATAGTATTTTCCGATGGTGAATAGTGACCAAGCTCCCGGAGTTATTTTCTAAGTCTTTGGACTCTCCGAACACATTTTTAAGGTCTAATTGGTCAAATTTAGCTTGGAAAAGTACATTTTAAGGCTGTCCAACCAGGAGCCCTACCTTGTGAGTAGATAATTCTTTCTATGACTTGTCCCATGCTCTTCTTGAACTATAAATGCATTATTGTTTCTGTTTATAAATTATTTATACTATTATAAGTTTCTGAAATGTGTTAAAATATCTGTTATTCTTACGAACTGGCACATAGTTCAAGAAGAGTATGGTTTTAGAAATAGATTTTGGAACTCATTGAATATGTGGTTCTAAATGTATTTATCATTATTTGATAAAGTAAATATTATGTGCACGATGCATTGATTTGTAAAGCTATATACTTGTGAAAATGATGCATGTCATATTATAAATGAGATTGAATGGCAAGCGTAAAGCTCATGGCGAGTTGCTTGATAAATATGACAAGCATAAAGCTCATGGCGAATTGCTTGACAATTTTACATGTATATATATGTATTGATGAATATCGGCTGGTTGTATGGCTTGTGACAGTACCGAATAGGGGACGCCCTATTAGCCTGAGTGAGCCAGGGGAGGGCCGCTCCAACTGGGTGACAGTGGTAATGTGAGGAGGCAGGAGGGTGATGTACTCACATTCCCTGAGCACTTATTGTGACTAGGGTTGAGGTCACTATACGTATAGCAAATGAGTTATATTTTCATTGCATTGACCAGATTGCCGAGTGAGGTAGGTGCATTAAAAGTGATGATTTTATCTCCAAATCTTAATATTTTACTATAGCTTATACAGTTGAGCATAACAACATTTGTTTAATGAGCATACCGTGCAGCATATGGTTTTGGATATCTGAATATCCTTTGATTTGAGAATATTTGAAATACGGATCTCATATGAATGTACTTCTAAACTGTATTTTCTATGTGACATATTTGAAAACATAAGTACATCCATATGCTGACCTAAGAGGTCATAAGAGGAATTATTTGCTCACTGAGTTGTCAAACTCAGTACACGATATTTCCACATTTTTCAGATAAGAATATCAGTGTCTGATTCGGTAGATAGGTGATATTTTCCCTGGGTGAGTCTACATTGCTTCCAAGACTCACGTTCTTTGAATTATATTATGTTTGTATTCTAGAGTGCTCTAAATGCTACAGGCAGGATCCTGGTTTTTGCTGTACTTTGATGTTTATAGACTTGGTCTGTATATTGTGTATACATGAAAGATCCTATATGTATCTGTTCCCATGATAAAAAATTGAATTATGTATCTTTATGGAAAATATCTGATTGTGAAAAAAAATGTTTATTTTACGTAACGTAAATTAGGGGCGTTACAAGTTGGTATCAGAGCATTAGGTTTCCCTGTGGCTAACAGAGCAAAGAATTCTGTAGTAAGACTTTGACTATGGGTATGTAACTGCAGACATATTTATACTCACAGTGCTGTTGTGGAATTCTATAGGGTGTCCTCATTTTCTTCCTTCTAACTCTTTTCCTTAGATATGTGAGATTTAAACATCTATGCGTATGTCCTAGATGGTACATTTTGTGTGTGGACTACTAATTCAGCTTTTGAACTTATTTTGACGAAAAGTGATAATGAGAACCCTCTTGGGAAATTAACTGAAAATAAGAAAATTCTATCCGAACACAAAGGGAATGGCTTGTTTGGATGTCAAGAAGGTTTGAATTGATTGTTTGATTTGCTTACGTGAAACAATACGATGAATGGCTAATATAATATTGATCATGGATTATGATGTGATTGAGATTGTTAACTCCAAGATAATGATTTGAAATAAAGTGAGTGTTTGAAAATAGATTTAAATCTCTTTTTGGATGGATGAGTTGGAATCTATATATATAAATGAATTTGGTAAGTTGTGGGTTGGATTGAATTTGAGAGCAGTGAATCTATAAAGATAATATTTTCAATGATATATTTTGTTGATATAAAGAATTCGAGGACAATTTGGTTTTCAATATATTATGTATAAGCATTATGATAAAGAAAGATGGATCACTATGACTATGCATAAATTATAAACAATTGAATAAGGTGACAGTATGAAATAAATACTCATTACCTCGTATAGAAGATCTGTTTGATCAGTTACAAGGTACTCAATATTTTTTTAAAATTGATTTGAGCTATGAGTAACATTAATTGAGGATAAGAGAAGAGGATGTACGAAAATTTTCTTTTAGGACTCATTATGGACATTATAAGTCCTTAGTGATGTTATTTAATTTGACAAACAACCTAACTGCATTTATAGATTTAATGAATAGTAATTAGGTCATCCCTGGATCAACTTGTTATTATATTTATTGATAATATATTAGAATATTTCAAAAGTTTGGAGGATCATAAGCAATATTCAAAGATAGTTTTACCAACTCTAAGAGAGTATGGTTGGTAAATATGGTATCCCAGTAAACTCTAAGAAAGTAAAAGTAGTACAATAATAGCTATGTTTTACTACATCTAAAGATGAAGATCCAAATCCAATTTGCGCTTCCTGGGGTTGTCTGCCGTCCATTCTATTTGAGTCATAGTTGGATCAGGTACATGAACATATGCTTGTAAAGCATCAATCAACTCCTCAGCATTTGAAGCCGAGATAAGAATTCGTCGTGCTGAGTGTGAGATGAACTTTTGTTCCACAGCTTGATCAAGGAAAGACAACAAACCATCAAAGAAGTGGTTAACATTTAACAACCCTATCGGTTTGTGATGCATATTTAGTTGTGCCCAAGAGACTATTTGAAAATTTTCTTCTAAAGTACCAAAATTCCCTGGTAAGGCAATGAAGGCATCAACATTGCTCATCATTCTAGCCATGCGCTCATGCATGGAAGCTACCCTAAACTCTTCCCCAATTTTCTTTCCTACGATGTTAGATGCAATTAGAGCTGTAGGAATAATACCTAAAACTTGGCATCCTCCTACATGGGCAACTGTAGACACACACCACATTAATCCACGGTTACCTCCACCATAGACTAAATGAATTTTTCTCCTGGCCAGTACCATACCCAAGTTTTGTGCAGTTTTCACATACTCTCCATCTTTTCCAAGATTGGAACCACAAAAGACACAAATATTTCAAAATTAACGAAATGTGATTCCCTCCATAGCTGAACACACCTTAACTTGAAGTATGAAAGTAAAGAAATTAGCGTGTGCATTTATAGAACTCAGAGAATGACATACTTATGATAGCTATGTGAATAGGCCAGGAATAATTAGAACAGTATGTGAGTGATTGGTGGATATTAACTAAATTGAAGGTGAAATTTTCAAAAATGACGGCAAGTATGTATAAGTACAGTAGTTGTGATAGTCGTTTATGTTAGGCAAATAAAGAGAATAATGTTAAGATATCACTAGAAATTTGTCTTTTCTTTGTTGTCCTTGATGAAACATTGATGTCTTGATTCTTGTAGGGAAGTTATAGGTGATAGGCATAATTGTAAAAAAAAATAGTGAAAATGTACTAGAAGAATCAATGGTGCTAGAACTCCTTGATGATGGAATGTGAAAAGTAGAGTTTAAGTGAATTAGTTTGGCCTACCAAAGTGGGAGTGTGGAGAACATTTTAAAATAACGTCCAAACAGAGCATAAGTGATCTAGGTATATGTACTAATAGTGTAAAATTTGGGATAGTTCAAGATTAGATACATTGGAAGCATAAGAACGATTTGAGTACAATGGTGACGATAGTGTAGCCTTAGAATAACGTTATAGAATCATCATGTCGAAATAAGTTAAAGTTGCTAGGTAAGTGTTAGTGACACATGGGAACTTAAAATGCTTAATGGATCCTAGACTTAGATGATGAGATGTATGGTTTGAACTTGACATGTAAGATTTTAGAATGACTTAGTATAAGTGTAGAATAAGAAAAGTTGGTTACCCTATATGGATGTGTATATATTATTTTATGTGTATGGTTCTTGATTATATCGACTTATGGAGATAAATATGCAAATTTGAGGATAGTTTAAATATTAGTAAAGATGTTATACAGAAAATATATCCCCAATTATTTGAGTAATAAGTTTGGTAACTCCGAATTATGTCTTGATTTCATTCCCTAAATGTGGTAGGATGGCCTAAAATTCGGGGACCAGATTTTTTTTAAGGGGGAAAGAATGTAACATCCCATAATTTTTGTTTTTCAATAATAATTTTTTGTTATAAATAAATATATTTCTATTTGTTTAAAAAAGATTATGTTCTGCTAAAAGAAAATAAATTTTTAATTAAAATAATTATTGTTTTACTTAAAATAATTATATTGGCCTTTAATGAATTTTTGTTGTATTTTTAGAAATATTCTTTCTTTTAATATGTATAAAGATATTTATTTTGAGATTTGTTTTATTATGATTTTTATCAAGAAAAATTATTATTTAAGAGTTTAACTAAAGGTTTATGAGAATGTAAATTTTTAGAAATTTTTGGGATATTTTAGGATGAAAAACAGAATTAATATGAATTTATATAAAGAAAATCTTATTATTCAATTATTAAATAATAATAATAATTAAATATAATAAAAATAAAAAGAGAAAAGGAATTGTAGAAGGGGAGCGTCGACAGAATTTTGAAAAAAAGGAGAAAGAGGAATAGTAAATGAATAGTGAATAAATAATAACATTCAACCTTCTCTCTAGATTTGGAGTGCCTATTGGCTTCCAATCTCAAAATTGAAGGTGTTACTAGATTCAGGACGAAGAATACTACAGTTTTGACCAATCAATTTTTCAAATCAACCTTTGAATTGCCGTAGATCTGAAGTAGAAAATCTCAAAAAAAGGTAAATTCTAAAACTCTTACTTAGAGACCTCTAATTGAAATTCTAAAACCGTAGATGGATTCAGGAGTTAGATAAACCTTAGGATATGAAACTTTTCAGCTATCTGACAACTTTTTGTTCGCCGTGAATAGTGATTTTCGGTGGATGAATAGTATTTTTCGACGAGTGAATAGTATTTTTCGACGATGAATAGTGACCAAGCTCCCAGAGTCATTTTTTAAGTCTTTGGACTCTCCGGACATATTTTTTAGGTCTAATTGGTCAAATTCAACTTGGAAAAGTACATTTTAAGGCTGTCCAATCAGGAACCCTACCTTGTGAGTAGATAATTCTTTCTATGACTTGCCCCATGCTCTTCTTGAACTATAAATGTATTATTGTTTCTGTTTATAAATTATGTATACTATTATAAGTTTCTGAAATGTGTTAAAATATCTGTTATACTTACGAACTAGCACATAGTTCAAGAAGAGTATGGTTTTAGAAATGGATTTTGGAACTCATTGAATATGTGGTTCTAAAAGTATTTATCATTATTTGATAAAGTAAATATTATGTGCACGATGCATTGATTTGTAAAGCTATATACTTGTGAAAATGATGCATGTCATATTATAAATGAGATTGAATGGCAAGTGTAAAGCTCATGGCGAGTTGCTTGATAAATATGACAAGCGTAAAGCTCATTGCGAGTTACTTGATAATGTTACATGTAAATATATGTATTGATGAATATCGGCTGGTTGTATGGCTTGTGACGGTACTGAATAGGGGACGCCCTATTAGCTTGAGTGAGCCGGGGGAGGGCCACTCCAACCGGGTGATAGTGGTAATGTGAGGAGGCAAGAGACTGATGTACTCACATTCCCTAATTACTTATTGTGACTAGGGTCGAGGTCACTATACATATAGCAAATGAGTTATATTTTCATTGCGTTGACCAGATTGCCGAGTGAGGCAGGTGCATTAAAAGTGATGATTTTATCTCCAAATCTTAATATTTTATTATAACTTATACAGCTGAGCATAACAACATTTGTTTAATGAGCATACCGTGCAGCATATGGTTTTGGATATCTGAATATCCTTTGATTTGAGAATATTTGAAATTCGGGTCTCATATGAATGTACTTCTGAACTGTATTTTCTATGTGACATATTTTAAAACATAAGTATATCCATATACTGACCTAAGAGGTCATAGAAGGAATTATTTGCTCATTGAGTTGTCAAACTCACTACATGATATTTCCACATTTTTCAGATAAGAATATCAAAGTCTGATTCGGCAGATAGGTGATATATTCTCTGGGTGAGTCTACGTTGCTTCCAAGACGTGGTCTTTGAATTATACTGTGTTTGTATTCTAGAGTGCTCTGAATGCTACAGGCAAGACCCTCGTTTCTGTTGTACTTTGATGTTTATAGACTTGGTCTGTATATTGTGTATACATGAAAGATCCTATATGTATATGTTCCTATAATAAAAAATTGAATTATGTATCTTTGTGGAAAATATCTAATTGTGAAAAAAAATGTTTATTTTACGTAACGTAAATTGGGGGCGTTACATTTGGGCTATCCAATTGACTTGCTAGAAACTCATGTGAAGTGGAAGAATAAACTTTATGGAGTGTCCATAGGTGAAGGCCCAATATATAAGTGGAGATGTTCAATTTAGTAACTCTAACTCTTGAATTACGAAAACTTACCCTAATTCAATCTTCTTGAACTTTTAAGATCTTTACTTACTTTCAAAAAAATTTATCTTCCTTACCCAAGAATTTTGTTTCTCTTTATGATGTTATTTCTAAAATTTTTTCCTATTAGGTTTTCTCTCTTTACCTATTTCGTTAATGTTAGAAACATTTTCTATGCATACACATAAGGTGAAGAATCTCTAAGGCTTATATTTTTTTAGATATCAAAAAGAATTGTTTAATAAGTTTTATTTCTTTAAATATTTATGTATATCTACTAATAAAAGAAACGAAATTAGATATGTTATATGGTGACTTGATAGTCTTTACATACAGAGAAAGTTAAGACCATTTTCCCTGTGGGGGTTACAACAGATAATTCATAGGGGGTTTCAAAAATAAGATACTAAAGCTCCCTAATACATTCTTTTGATATAAATGAATGACTAGCACCAGAGTCAAACAACACCACAAGATCAAATCCATAGATGTAGCATGTACCTTGAATCATTTCGGATGATTGAGTTGCCTCTTAGCCACTTAAGGTGAAAACCCTTCCTTTCACCTGAGGCCTCTGTTCCGACTACTTCTCCACATTATATGGGCAATTCTTTACAAAATGACCCTTCTGTCTGCATTTGAAGCAAACATCTCATCCAATGTAGCATGGCCGGTTACCATGCATACGTCCGCACTTAGTACACTTGACTATGGAAAAATTTTGTTGGAAGGGTCGGGGACTTGTAGTCATTGGCCTCTTGCCAATGCCTTGTCCTTTTCCTCTGACATTTCTGTCAGAGTTATGTGGCCCGTTCTTCATTTTCCAGAAATTCTGTCTTTATTTTTCATCCTCCACTACCCTCAAACTCTTCTCTAAGAGTCTGCATTTATTTATTAGAGGTACAAACTCCCTGATCTCCATAGCTACAATAGTATTCCTTATCTCTAGGTTCAATCCTGCTTTGAATTTAATAGCCTTCCATGCTTTATCGGGGTTAAATTGCGGGTAAGAAGAGAACTTAGACAACTCCTCGAATCTCGCAATGTATTGGTCTATGATCATGTTGCCCTGCCTGAGTTAGAGAAATTTGATCTCCTTCGCCTGCACAGTACTTGGAAAGTACCTTTCCGAATAAGTGTCTTTGAACACCTGCCAGGTGATCTGCCTTCCCTGGTGAGTTAAAAGCTCTCTATCTCTATGCCACCAATATTCTGCTTCATTTTTTAGTATTTATGCAACGAAAATAACTTGTTGCTCCTCAGTACAGCCCATCACTTCAAAGATTTTCTCCAGTTCCCTTATCCACCTTTCAGCTATAATCGGGTTAAAGCCGCCTTGAAAATAAGGTGGTCTAGTCCTTAAGAACTCAAATATACCATTATCATTCTCTCCCATCTGGTTATTAACACCATTCTCACCATTTAGGTTATTAACATTCTGGAGGTATTGTAGAATTTGGTTTGTGGTTGTGATTTGGTCTCGAATTACCGTGGCAAGGTTGTGCAGAGTTTCCTCCACATTGTTTGTCGGATTCCTCCTTGGTGGTGCCATTTCCTAATGTGGCAAAAATAAAGTTATACTGCTATTGAGGTGATTAAGCCCAATAGTTAATTTCAAAAATATTTAACAATAGTCATAACACCATCTCAGCATATAGATAGAAAACACTAGTAATTTCTTACCTATATGAAATCACTGATCCCCTACACAGTACAACCACAACATACTCAAGACACTATAAAATCGATTCAGATAACCATCCACCCACTGGCCATTTAGAATTGACCTTCTTTGATACCAATTATATGACAACTCCATTTTTTTTACACACACACACACACACACACATATATATATATATATAATCCCATGAAGTCATTACCTCTTTACTTATAATTACTTAACTCAAAATAACATTCAATTAATTCAACCAAGCATAATTACGGTTTAAGGTCTACAATTCTGAGTTCACATACACATCATTAATCAAAACATACGTACAAAAAAAATCAAACATATAAATATCTACATCTTATTCATTCATGTTGATTAATTCCGGAGATACGGGTGCGGGTAGTTGCACCTTCACTAGGATCTTAGTCAACTCGATCACAAACATCTTATTAATTTCTGAGATCTGCCCAACATAAAGTAACTCGATCCAACGTGTACTAAAAACCAGAGCCATAGAAAAATCTGCATAATTAGTTTTCTGAACATGATATGAAAATATAGTGAGAATTAAATCCTAATAGTTTCAACAATAAATCATAATTATCATCAATATAGCTCATCATGTCATGTTCATCTGTATAAACTACAGCAAATATCTTTAGGTCACATGAATGCACTTTATTCATGCACATGAAAATTATACAGTTATCACATGTATGGCATGAATAACTATTTTTATAATATCATATGATGGCTATCATCTTATTTTCATATCAAATACCCTAGTCAAGGTGAGTATTTTCTACTCTCCAGCACGGACTTTTTCTCGCTCCGTTTAACATGGCACACTTTCTTTTTCTTTTCTCATTAATATAATCAAAGTCGTTGGTAGGGCGTCCTCTACTAGTGCACCACATAGACGGCCATGTGATCGTGCTCATTTTTTTCTTTTCTTTTCACATTAATAGCCAAAAGTATGATTTCAATAACAAGTATGTTCATTATACTCACATGCCATAATTTTTCATCAAAATATAATCATTACCAAAACTCATTGGTAATCATGCCATGAACATAATCGTTTCAAATATCACTTTATAAAATACTTTCATGTCAAAATTACACACTTAAGATGGTAAGAAGTTTATGCAATGGCAATGGCTATGATATACACTAGTCATTTATTATTTTCATTTATAAGATTCTTTTTCTTTATTTTTTTCCTCTCTCACTAAACAGAGCATAACACCTTCATTTTAAATCCGATTGAGGTGATCTTAGTGTCACTTGAAAGATAAAACGATCCTCTAAAACTCTTATGTTGAATATGTTAGTGAAATCTTAAGTAATCATAGTGTTACTACTCCCTAAAATTTAATGTTATTTCTTCTCAGGTAGATTCAGACCTTTACTTACTAATATGACCATATCTACCTCATACGAACTCCAATTGAGGTGATTCCGAAACCTATAAAAATCTAAGACACTTATATACAACTTTAAATTTTATCATTTCTTCAGATTCCTTACTAATTACTCCCAAAAAATAAAAATAAAAACGCTTATATTTACCACCCTGGATTCTAGATTAATTCTTACATTTACTCATTAATTAGCCATATCTCCCTCATATGGACTCCAAATTAAGTGATTTTAGAGCCTATAGATCCGTGATACATATATCTATATTTATTATATTGACAATTTCCTTTAATTCCCTACAGATATGGCCCATAAATTCAAACACAGAAGCATACTTAACAGATTCTTCCCTGGTTAGCTAGTTTCTGACCTCTGCTTAGTAATATGACCATATCTCCCTTATATTGATTTCAATTTGAATGATTCCAGTGGTTAAAAATTTGTGAGACATATATCTATATTTATCATGTTAACTATTTCTTTTAATTCCCTACAGATTATTCCAGAAATTCAAACACAGAAGTATACCTGTCAAATTCTTCCCTGGTTAACCATTTTTTGACCACTGCTTGCAAATCGGGCAATATCGCCCTTATCTAGACTCTAAATTAATTGATTCTAGTGGCTAAAAATCCATGTGACATAGATCTACATTTTTAATTTTAACCATTTCTTTTAATTCATAACCGATTCTTCCTAAAATTTCAAAAATAGAAGCTTCCTCGGTCACTCCTATAACAACTCCATTTTTTTACATATATACTTATATGTATATTTCTAAAATTCCATGAAATCATTACCTTCTTACTTCTAACTATTTAACTCGTAATAACATTCAATTAAATTAACCAAACATAAATAAGGTTTAAGAAATACCGTTAACACTTATACAATTCTGGGTTCACGTACACATTATTAATCAAAACATATGTACAAAAATCAAACACATATAAGTCTACATTTTATTCATTCATATTGACTAGTTTTGGAGATACGGGTGTGGGTGGTTGTACTTTCACTGGGATCTTAGCCAACTCGACTCAACGTAGGTTAAAAGCCGATCATAGAGAATATCTGCATAACTTAGTTTTATGAACATGATATGGAAATATAGTGAGAAATAAATCCCAGTAGATTCAACAATAAATTATTATCAATAATGCTTGTCACATCATGTTCATCTGTATAAGTTATAGCAATTATCTTTAGGTCATATGAATGCACTTTATCTATGCACATGAAAATCATACAGTTATGACCATGAATAACTATTTTCAGAATATCATATGATGGCTATCAACTTATTTTTATATCGAGCTACCCCGGTCAGGGTGAGTACTTTCTACTCTCCAGAATTGGCTTTTCTCCCTCTGTCCGACATGGCATACTTTCACTTTCTTTTCTCATTAACATAATCATAACCATTGGTAGGGTGTCCCCTACTAGTGCATCACACGGACCGCCATGTGACCGTGCTCATTTCTTTTCTTTTCACATTAATAGCCAAAAATATGATTTCAATAACAAGTATATTCATTATACTCACATGTCATAATTTTTCATCAAAATATAATTATTAGCAAAAATCATTGGTAAACATGCCATAAATATAATCGTTTCAAATATCACTTTATAAAATATTTCTTTGTCAAAATTACACACTTAATATGGTAAAGAGTTCATGCAATGGAAATGGCTATGACATACACTAATCATTTATTATTTTCATTTATAAGATTCTTCTTTTTGTTAAATATTATTATCCTTTCTTCACTAAATAGAGTATAACATCCTCATTTTAAATCCGATTGACGTGATCTTGGTGTTAATTAAAAGATTAAACAATCCTCTAAAATTCTTATGTTGAACATTTTAGTGAAATATTAAGTAATCGTGGTGTTACTACTCCCTCAAATTCAATGTTATTTCTTCTCAGGTCGGTTCAGACCTCTACTGACTAATCGAACCATATCTCCCTCATATAAACTCCAATTAAGATGATTCGAAAGCTTATAAAACTCTAAGCAATTTATATACAACTTTCATGTTTATCATTTCTTTAGATTCCTTACTAATTACTCCCAGAAAATCGAAAACAAAAATGCTTACATTTACCACCCTCGATTCTAGACTGATTCTGACCTTTACTCATTAATTAGCCATATCTCTCTCATATGGACTCCAAATTAAGTGATTTCAGAGCCTATAGATCCATGATATATATATGTATATATATATATATATATATATATATATATATATATATATATATATATATATATATATATATATATATATGTATATATGTATATATGTATATGTATATATGTATATATGTATATATGTATATATATATATATATATATATATATATATATATATATATATATATATGTATATATGTATATATATATATGTATATATATAGATATACATATATACATATATACATATATACATATATACATATATACATATACATATATACATATATATATATATACATATATACATATATATATATATATATATATATATATATATATATATATATATATATATATATATATATATATATATATATATATATATATATATATATATACGTATAGATATACATATACGTATATATATACATATCTAATCTGACCATATCTCCCTCATATTGATTCCAATTTGAATGATTCCAATGGCTAAAATTTTGTGAAACATAGATCTACATTTTTCAAGGTAAGAATTTCTTTTAATTCCCTATAGATTTATCCCAGAAATTCAAACACAGAAGCATACCTGACAGATTCTTCCCTAGTTAACCATTTTTTTACCACTACTTACATATCGGGCAATATCTCCCTCATTTGAACTCCAAATTAAGTTATTTTAGTGGCTAAAAATCCTTGAGATATTGATCTACAATTTTCATGTTAACCATTTCTTTTGATTCTTAAATGATTCTTCCCAGAATTTCAAAAATAAAAGCTTCACTGGTTACCCCGAAATCCAGTTTCCTAACCAATCCTTTCCTAAGGTTTTAGTTCATCATTATATTACATCATCTTCCATTTTCTTTACATCTAATTATATTCCATCAATTTTTCACCACATTCAAATATACCAAATAGTAGCATAAAAATCATAAAAAATTTACCACCCATAACCATACCTATGTAGAACTTTCTACACCAACCGTAATATCCAAAACATCCATCATATGCAAAATAACATGTAACATGATATAGCAACATCCATGACCAATCATCAAAGTAGAAAATATTGTAAATTTCATCAAAGTTCTAGGATCAAATTCCACATAAATGTTACAAATTTCAAAACTTTTTTTCAAAAAGAGATATTGTTAAACCTACCTAAAAATCTCCCTAACTCACTCTTGTTTCCTTTTGAAGGAAGTAGTAAGATTCCTCCCTTCCCTTAACTTTTCTAGCAGTTTAAATAAGAGAAGGAGGGTGAGTTTTGAACCCCAAGGATGAAGAGAAAAGATGGATTCAAGTGAAGATTAAGTTAACTTACCTTGAGTACTTAGTCCTCTAGACTTCTCCTTCTTCTTCCTTATTGTCTTCTCCTCTCTTTCTCTCATTTCCTCACTCTACCTTGCACTTGATTATTTTTTGGAAAAAAAACAACTCATGTTCTTGTCTTCCTCTCCATTAGTCACGATATGCATATCAAAAGGAGATTTGTATTTTGAAAATTATGATAAAATATTCTTAAGACTAGGGACAAAGTCCCTTTGATTTAGGGATTCATTTCATTTTTCTTTTATCTCACTCAAGTATGATAGTTTTTCCTTTTTAGGTGGCAAATTTTCAGCCCTTGAGTTTTCCTTTTTTGGCTGAAATTATTTATGTAAGATAAGGATGTTTTGTCATAATGCTATGTATTATTACCCACTTGTTGAAATTATGAATGTAGGATATAGATGTTTTGTCCTAATTGTAATAACCGTAAAATGTAACGAAAATTTCAAGTAAAGAAAATTTAGAATAAAAGAGAAAATTTTGAAATTAGAGATAAGAACCATAGAAAATATGTATATTTATTACATGGGTTAAAGAAGTACGAAGAAAATATGAGAATTTACGTTTTGGCGCATAATTTTTATTTTTACATGATAGTATTTTGCTATAAGCAATATATTTTTATTTGTTTAGAAATGATTATGATTTGCTAAAAGTAAGTGGACTTTTAAGTAAAATAATTATTGTGTTGCTTAAAATAATTTTATTGGCCTCTAATGAATTTTTGTCATAGTTTTAGAAATATTCTTTCTTTTATTATGTATAAAGATATTTATTTTGAGATTTGTTTTATTACGATTTTTATCAAAAAAAATTATGACTTAAGAGTTCAACTAGAGATTTATGAGAATGTGAATTTTTAGAAATTTTTGGGATATTTTAGGATGAAAAACAGAATTTATACTAATTTATATAAAAGAAAATCTTATTATTAATTATTTAATAATTATTATTATATGTACAAAAAAAGACAAAGATTAAAGGAAGAAGAAATCGGGGAGAACCGTGGGAAATGTCGAGAAAAAACGAGAAAGATGAATAGTGAGTGAATAGTAACCTTTAACTCTTTGTCTTGATCTGGAGTGCCTATTAGCTTCCGATCTCAAAATTGAAGGTTTTATTGGATTCAGGACGAAGAATACTACAGTTTTGACCGATCAAATTTTCAAATTAGTCGTTGAATCGCCATAGATCTGAAGTAGAAAATATCAGAAAAAGGTAAATTCAAAAACTTTTACTTAGAGACCTCCAATTAAAATTCTGACGCCGTAGATAGATTCAGGAGGTAGATAAACCTTAGGATAGGTATATTTTCGGCCATCTAACAGCCTTTTTGTTCGTCGTGAATAGTATTTTTCGGCGGGTGAATAGTATTTTTCGACAAGTGAATAATGTTTTTCGGTGGTGAATAGTGACCAGTTCCCGAAGTTGCTATCTTGATTGTTTGAACCCTTCGGATACGTTTTTAAGGTCAATTTGATCAAATAGAGATTGGAAAAGTACATTTTAGGGTTGTCCAACCAGGAGCCTTACCCTGTGAGTAGATACTTCTTTCTATAACTTACCCCGTACTCTTCTTGAACTATAAATATATAATTGTTTATGTTTACAATTATTTATGCTATCATAAATTTCTGAAATGGGTTGAAATATTTATTTTTCCTATGAACTGGCACATAGTTCAAGAAGAGTATGGTTTTAAAAATGGATTTTGGAACTCATTGAATATGAGGTTCTAAATGTATTTATCATTATTTGATAAAGTGAATATTATGTGCACGATGCATTGATTTGTAAAGCTATATACTTGTGAAAAAGATGCATGTCATATTATAAATGAGATTGAATGGCAAGCGTAAAACTCATGGCGAGTTGCTTGATAATTTTACATGTATTTATATGTATTGATGAACATCGGCTGGTTGTATGGTTTGTGACGGTACCGAATAGGGAACGCTCTATTAGCCTAAGTGAGCCGGGAGAGGGCCACTCCAACTGGGTGACAGTGGTAATGTGGGGAGGCAGGAAGGTGATGTACTCACATTCCCTGATCACTTATTGTGACTAGGGTCGAGGTCACTATGCGTATAGCAAATGAATTATATTTTTATTGTATTGACCAAATCGCCGAGTGAGGCAGGTCATTTTCAAATTGATGATTTTATCTCCGAATTTTAATATTTTACTATAGCTTATACAACTGAGGTTAACAACATTTGTTTAATGATCATACCGTGCAGCATATGGTTTTGGATATCTGAATATCCTTTGATTTGAGAATATTTGAAATACGGGTCTCATATGAATGTACTTTTGAACTGTATTTTCTATGTGACAAATTTTAATATATAAGTACATCCATAAGCTGACATAAGAGGTCATAGGAGGAATTATTTGCTCACTGAGTTGTCAAACTCACTACACGATATTTCCACATTTTTCAGATGAGAATACAGAGTCTGATACTGCTGATAGGTGATCAGTTAGGTGACATATTCTGTGGGTGAGTCTACGTTGCTTTTAAGGCTCACGGTCTTTGAATTATAATATCTTTGTATTCTAGAGTGCTCTGAACACTACAGGCAGGATCCCCGTTTTCTGCTGTACTTTGATGTTTATAGACTTGGTCTGTATATTGTGTATACATGAGAGATTCTATATGTATCTGTTCCCATGATAGAGAAATTAATTATGTATCTTTATGGGGAATATTTGATTGCGTAAATAATTGTAGGAAAAAAATGTTTTATTTTACGTAACGTAAATTGGGGGCGTTACAAGTTGGTATCAGAGCATTAGGTTTCCCTGTGGCTATCAGAGTAAAGGATTCTTTAGTAGGACCTTTAGTATCGATATGAGCCGGACATATTTATACTTCAGGTGCTGCTGAGGGATTCTATAGGGTTTCAAATTCCTTTCTATTTCAAGGTACTAAAGTTTATAGTATAAGATAGATTGTGACATTTTAAGAAGTTTATATGGATCAATGATAACTTGTAAGTGAAAGAGATATACGTCTTAAAGAATTTAAAGAATTGATACAAATACCAAATATGGTGGTTTCTGAATGTGACATCCGATATACCTAGTTGTCTAGATATGGTAGACTGTGATGTGATATTGAGAATGGATTAGTTGGCATTATGTCATGTCATTATGAAATGTCACTATAAAGTGATTAAATTCAATATTCTTGGGAAATTTTCTTTCTTGATACAAGGAGATCGTTGTGAGATACCCAGTAATCTAATCTCTGCTTTGACATCCCATAAGTGATTATAAAAAGGTGTCAAGAATATTTGACAATGATGAGAGATGTTGATATAAAGTATATTAGTGTAAACCAAGTTCCAGTGGTTAAAAAATTTTCTGATGTAATTCTTGAAGAATTTCCAGAATTACCTCGAAACGTAAAATATAATTTGGTATTGATTTACTTCCTGGAACCCAACTAGTGTCTATACCTCTATATAGAATGGCACCGACTGAACTTAAAGAATTGAAGGATCAGTTGTAACACTTGTTAGACTAGGTATTTATATACCTTAGTACTTTTACTTGGAGTGCTCCAGTTCTATTTGTGAAAAAGAAAGATGGATCACTATGACTATGCATAGATTATAGACAATTGAATAAAGTGATAATGTGGAATAAATACTCATTACCTTGTATAGATGATCTGTTTGACCAGTTACAAGGTGCTCAACATTTTTTTAAAAAAAATTTGAATTGATTTGATATCTGAATATCATCAATTGAGGATAAGGGAAGAGGATATTCGAAAAATTTCTTTTAGGACTCGTTATGGGTATTATGAGTTCTTGGTGATGTCATTTAGTCTGATAAATGTCCAGTTGCATTCATGGACTTGATAAAAAAAAAGTATTGAAACCATTCCTGGATTAATGTTTTATTATAATTATTGATAATATATTAGAATATTCCAAGAGTACAGAGGATCATAAGCAACATTTAAAGATAGTTTCACAAACTTTAAGGGAGTATGTTTGACAACGATGGTGTCCAAGTTAACCCTAAGAAAGTAAAAGTAGTACAACAATGGCATGTCCTACTACAGTTACAGATGAAGATCCAAATCTAACTTGCGCTTCGTGCGGTTGTCTGTCGTCCATTCTATTCAAGCCATAGTTGAATTAGGTACATGAACATATACTTGTAAAGCATCAATCAACTCTTCAGCATTTGAAGCTGAGATGAGAATTCACCATGCTGAGTGTGGGATAAACTTTTGTTCCACAGCATGATCAAGAAAAGACAACAAACCATCAAAGAAATGGTTAACATTTAACAAACCTATCGGTTTATGATGCATATTCAATTGTGCACAAGATACTATTTGAAAAATCTTCTCTAAAGTACCAAAACCCCCTAGTAAGGCAATGAAGGCATCAACATTGCTCATCATTCTAACCATGCGTTCATACATGGAAGCTACCCTAAACTCATCCCCAATTGTCTTTCCTACGATGTTAGATGTAGCTAGAGCTGTAGGAATAATTCCTAGAACTTGGCATCCTCCTACATAGGCAGCTGTAGACACACACCCCATTAACCCACGGTTACCTCCACCATAGACTAAATGAATTTTTTTCCTAGCCAGCACCATACCCAGGTTTTGTGCTGCTTTCACATATTCTTCATCTCTTCCAGGAATGGAACCACAAAAGACACAAATATTTCAAAATTGCCGAAATACAATTCCCTCCATAACTGCACACACCTTAACTTGGAATATGAAAGTAAAGAAATTAATGTGTGCATTTATAGAACTCAGAGAATGACATACTTATGATAGCTATGTGAATAAGCCGGGAATAATTAGAACAATATGTGAGTGATTGATGGATATCAGGTAAATTGAAGATGAAATTGTCAAAAATGACGGCAAGCATGTATATGTACAGTAGTTGTGATAGTCGCTCATATTAGGCATATAAAGAGAATAAGGTTAAGATATCACCAAGAAATTTTCTTTTTCTTGTTGTCCTTGATGAAAGAGTTATGTCTTGAGGCATGTAGGGAAGTTGTAGATGATAGGCGTCATTGAAAAAAAAATGAAGACGCAAACCAAATAATTAGTGAAGAGGGATATTTTTCTTGTTTTCTCAATGTTCTTGCTAGTAGACTATCAGTATTTTGAAATCGACTAGCTATTCTGAGAAATTTTAATTTGAACCGGTTATCTTACAGTTGATTGATGACATCTATATAGAAGCAATCAACTGCATCCTACCAGTTACTACATATTCTTTAATTTTCACAGGCTTTTATAAGTTCAGAAATGTTTTTTTTATGTGCTAATTTTCCACCGAATACCAACAGATTTAAAGTATATTTTTACACATATATTCAAAATTTGCGGCCACCGATTTTCGTCGAAATAACAGCTAGATTTTGTTTACAGATTTTCAAGAATTACGGCCACCGATTTTAATTTCCTTTCAATGCTTTGTCCAAACTTTTGACTTCCTATTTTAGCACCATGCTCTATTACGTGTTCCGCATTTTTCGCTGCATCTTCCTACATTAATATTTGGCATTAAGTGTAAGGTTATTTTCTCTCATTATAAGGAAAGTTAATTTATTTTCTTTGAAACTCAATTATTATGGCGTCCAAGTTATTAGTAGGTTAAAGAAATGAAAAGTTTGAAAAGAATAGACGGATGATGACCTTATGGTGCTTTGACAAATGTAATCAAGAGAATTAGTGGTGTTGAAGTTTTGAGAAGTAAAGTATGGGAAGTAGGATTTAAGTTAATCTTGAAACTCTTAATGTGGAAATATGGAGAATATTCTGAGAATCATGCCCGAAAATAATGTAAGTAAATAGTAAAAATTATAATATGAGGTTGAATAATATTTTGTATTTAAATTTTATGCTATGTGTTGAAGTTATGTAATTTAAGTTATTGGTCAATTCTTTTCGTTGGAAATTGGTGAATTGGATGGTGTATGAATTTTTGTGGGTGAAACTAAATGTATGTGATTATACGGTAAATTGTTTGGAAATAGGAAGCATTAAGAAAATGTTTTAAAGAGAGGATTTGAAATATGTGGGATTTATGTGAGCATAGGCAAAATGAGATAAGGGAATTAGTGATCATAATTTTTATTTGGAAGTGTTGATAGTGAAAAAAATTTGGTGGTATGTAAACATTAAATTTCTTACAATGTAATTAGTGATTTTAGCTACTGAAAGTAGATCGAAAGATTTATTTGAAAAGAATCAATTGAGAATCAATGGTGCTAGAACTCTTTGATGATGGAATGTGGAAAGTAGAGTTTAAGTGAATTAGTTTGGCCTACCAAAGTGGGTGTGTGAAGAACATTTTCAAATAACGTCCCAACAAAGCATAAGTGATCTAAGTATATGTACTAATGGGTTAAGACATACTAAGATGAAGTCCTTTATGTAAAATTTGAGATAGTTCAAGATTAGAAATTTTATGTGTGTACATTTGTTATGAAACCCTTTAAGGTGCTAGGATTGGTAAAGTGAAATTGAAGAGGTTAGAATTTTATGTTGCTATATTGGAAGCATAAGAAAGATTTGAGTACTTTGTATAAAGTAAAATTGATTAGAAAAGAAATACAAGTAACTCAATACCGATCAAAAGTCTAAAAGGACCATGAATGTTGAGCACTAGAAAATATCAGTTGGTGACCACATATTCTTGAAAAACTCACCAATGAAAGAGGTAATGAGATTTGAAAAGAAAGAGAAGTTACACCCTCGGTATATAGGACCATTTAAAATTTTTGATAAGATCAGTTCAGTGGCTTATCATTTGGCTTTACCACCTAAATTGGGTAATGTCCATCCAGTTTTTCATGTGTCTATATTACGAAAATATTTACCGAATTCTACAAATGTTATATAGTGTCCACAAATTCAGTTACAGAAATATTTAACCTATGAGGAACAACCAGTAATAATAGTTGACAGACAAGTAAAGAAGTTACGGTAAAAAAAAATACCTACAATGAAGGTGATATGAAAAAAAATCACTCTTCTGAAGAAGTTACTTGGAAAAGAGAGGAGGATATACGCGCGAGATATCCGAATTTGTTTGAACAATGAGGTTAGGATTTATCTGCAATTAAGGTGATAAAATTCGGGAACCGAATTTCTTTAAGGAGGAAAGAATGTAATAACCGTAAAATGTAACGAAAATTCCAAGTAAAGAAAATTTAGAATAAAAGAGAACATTTTGAAAATAGAGATAAGAACCATAGAAAATATGTATATTTATTACATGGGTTAAAGAAATACAAAGAAAATATGAGAATTTACATTTTGGCACGTAATTTTTATTTTTACATGATAGTATTTTGCTATAAACAATATATTTTTATTTGTTTAGAAATGATTATGATTTGCTAAAAGTAAGTGGATTTTTAAGTAAAATAATTATTGTGTTGCTTAAAATAATTTTATTGGCCTCTAATGAATTTTTGTCATATTTTTAGAAATATTCTTTCTTTTATTATGTATAAAGATATTTATTTTGAGATTTGTTTTATTACGATTTTTATCAAGAAAAATTATGATTTAAGAGTTCAACTAGAGGTTTATGAGAATGTGAATTTTTAGAAATTTTTGGGATATTTTAGGATGAAAAACGTAATTTATACGAATATATAAAAAAGAAAATCTTATTATTAATTATTTAATAATTATTATTATATGTAAAAAACAAAAAAAGATGAAGATTAAAGGAAGAAGAAATCGGGGAGAACCGTGGGAAATGTCGAGAAAAAACAAGAAAGATGAATAGTGAGTGAATAGTAACCTTTAACTTTTTCTCTCGATCTGGAGTGCCTATTGGCTTCCGATCTCAAAACTGAAGGTGTTATTGGATTCATGATGAAGAATACTACAGTTTTGACCGATCAAATTTTCAAATCAGTCGTTGAATCGCCGCAGATCTGAAGTAGAAAATCTCAGAAAGAGGTAAATTCAAAAATTTTTACTTAGAAACCTCCAATTGAAATTTTGACGCCGTAGATAGATTCAAGAGCTAGATAAACCTTAGGATAAGTATATTTTCGGCCATCTAATAGCCTTTTTGTTCGCTGTGAATAGTGTTTTTCAGCGGTGAATAGTGACCAGTTCCCGAAGTTGCTATCTTGATTATTTGGACCCTTCGGATACGTTTTTAAGGTCAATTTGATCAAATAGAGATTGGAAAAGTACATTTTCGGGCTGTTCAACCAAGAGCCCTACCCTGTGAGTAGATACTTCTTTTGATGACTTACCCCGTACTCTTCTTGAACTATAAATATATAATTATTTCTATTTACAATTATTTATGCTATCATAAATTTCTGAAATGTGTTCAAATATTTATTTTACTTATGAACTGGCACATAGTTCAAGAAGAGTATGGTTTTAGAAATGGATTTTGGAACTCATTGAATATGAGGTTCTAAATGTATTTATCATTATTTGATTAAGTGAATATTATGTGCACGATGCATTGATTTGTAAAGCTATATACTTGTGAAAATTATGCATGTCATATTATAAATGAGATTGAATGGCAAGCGTAAAGCTCATGGCGAGTTGCTTGATAATTTTACATGTATTTATATGTATTGATGAATATCGACTGGTTGTATAGTTTGTGATGGTATCGAATAGGGGACGCCCTATTAGCTTGAGTGAGCCGGGGGAGGGCCGCTTCAACCAGATGACAGTGGTAATGTGGGGAGGCAGGAGGGTGATATACTCACATTCCCTGATCACTTATTGTGACTAGGGTTGAGGTCACTATGCATATAGCAAATGAATTATATTTTCATTACATTGACCAGATCGCCGAGTGAGGCAGGTCATTTTCAAATTGATGATTTTATCTCCGAATTTTAATATTTTACTATAGCTTATATAGCTGAGCTTAACAACATTTGTTTAATGATCATACCGTGTAGCATATGGTTTTGGATATATGAATATCATTTGATTTGAGAATATTTGAAATACGGGTCTCATATGAATGTACTTTTGAACTGTATTTTCTATGTGACAAATTTTAAGATATAAGTACATCCATATGCTGACCTAAGAGGTCATAGGAGGAATTATTTGCTCACTGAGTTGTCAAACTCACTACACGATATTTTCACATTTTTCAGATGAGAATACAGAGTTTGATACTGCTGATAGGTGATCAGTTAGGTGACATATTCTGTGGGTGAGTCTACGTTGCTTTCAAGGCTCACGATCTTTGAATTATACTATCTTTGTATTCTAGAGTGCTCTGAACGCTATAGGCATGATCCCCGTTTCTGTTGTACTTTGATGTTTATAGACTTGGTCTGTATATTGTGTATACATGAGAGATTCTATATGTATCTGTTCCCATGATAGAGAAATAAATTATGTATCTTTATGGGGAATATTTGATTGCGGAAATAATTGTAGGAAAAAAAATGTTATTTTACATAACGTAAATTGGGGGCGTTACACTAATGCCATGTACTATTTCCTACTTGTTAAAATTATGAATGTAGGATATAGATGTTTTGTCCTAATGTCATGTAACATAATCTTGATTATTATTACACTACTATTTTCTCAGATGATTCTTATTTTGTTTTCTCTTGGATTTGGGTTCATTCTTACTCATTTCCTTTACTTTAGCTAAAATTCTACCTTTCATGAAGGGCTTGGTCACATTTTCATAATTTTTGGGATATCGGTCAAACTTCTATATTCTAATTTCAAATCTATGTTTTATTTCTTACTTGGGCTATCGGTCAAACTTCTATATTCTAATCCAAATTTATGTTTTATTTCTTACTTGAGCTATCCAATTCGCTTGTTAGAAACTTATTTGAAGTGGAAAAAACTCTATATGAAATGTCCATAAGTGAAAGTCCAATGTATGGATAGAGATATAAAATTTAGGAACTTTAACTCTTGAATTATGAAAAATTACTCTAATTCATTCTTCTTGAAATTTTAAGACCTTTACTTACTTCACAAAAATTTATCTTCTTTACTAAAGAATTTGGCCTCTCTTTAATATGTTATTTCTAATTTTTATTATTAGATTTTCTCTTTTTACTTATTCTTTTAATGTTAGAAACATTTTCTATTCATATACATAAGGTGAAGAATTTATAAAGATTATATTTTCTTAAATATCTAAAAATTTTCTAATAAATTTTATTTATTTAATTAAATATTTATGTACCTTTATTAATAAAAAAAACAAAATTAGAGATGTTGCATTAAATATTTATGTATATTTATTAATAAATGAAATAAAATTAGGGATGTTACGAGAGGCAACAAGGTGAGTTCGGATGACCCCCATTATTACCAAGATCGGTGTGGTTGTGCAACTAGCTGAAGAGAGACACAATTGTCATGGATTAATATGCAATTCTTCTAAAGCATTTAAGTTATAAAGAATGGACTTTGAAGACAGGCGATGAATTGTGTCATCATAAATTTATTAACCTAATAGATCATGTATGAGAACAAGACAAAGGCAAAGCACCTAAGAAAACGTGTAAACTCCTGTTATCTGTATAACAACAGAACCGTCGTCAATCCTCCACTTTCCGCGATCAACAGTATGGCACAGATTTGGTATAAAGAGGTATTCTTGTCTTTGAGGTTCTGTCACATGAAAGAGGATTCTACTTTTGAATTTGGCAATGAAGGCAAGAAGCTAAGCGCTCCATTTTGGAGGCAGGACATGGGCAGCCATTTTCATCCATCCTTGGCCATCTTCTTTGAAAGCCTCCGTGCTCTTCTCCATGCTTTGAAGCACGATGTTATCAGGGCCCTTTGAAGATTTTACTTGTGCTGCTGGAGGAAAGAAAGCATCAGTTACGTCTTAAATGTTAAAAGAGTATTTTAAAAATTTTATAACTAAATTCATTAATTTTGAAATATTAACAGAAAATTTAATGTTTCTGTTAAGTGTGGATTAAGTTATAATAGTTTTTTAAAAAATGTAAGGAAGGTCGTTTTTAAAACGAAAGGGAAGCATGTATATTTAATGTAAAATACAAGAAAGTTCAAAATATTTTATTAAAAAAAAAGTAAAACACAATCAATATAGGCTCTCAACTCTTCGTTTATATGCTATAACTGATTGTGTTTTACTTTTTTTCTAAGTAATTGAATTTTAATTATCTCTTTAATTATATATAATTTTTTTAAAAATTATTTGTATTTTCAATTTTATTTTTAAATTTTTTTATCTTATCTATTTTTGTTTCAATTATGTCATCTAATTAATTTTTAATTGTCTTCTTATTCTACAGGAAATGTATATAAATTTATATATAGGTAACTACTTATAAGTAAAATATATAATATAAAAAAATTCATCAAAAAGAAAAATGATATTAGAAAATTAAAATAAAATATTCTTATGAAATCTTTTTTTCACTTTCAAAATAAAAAAAATTATTTTCATAAATAAATTTTATATATTTAAGTGAATAAATTTATTTATAAATGTTTAATTTTGTGAATAAATTTATTTATAAATGCTTAATTTTGCTACGTGCATCGCGCAGGTCATGTCAATAAAGATATTTAGATCTCCCTTTTTCTTGATCTTTCCATAAACCAATTGCACACTTGACTATAAGACTATATGATATCCTCTTATCCATAACTTCCACTTCTTCGTTATACATGCGTTAAAGCGTTTCTTTGAAGGCAAGGAATATATTGAATGGAATTATGACATTATAGCATTGACAAGATTAAGAATGATTATCAATATCTTTATGTTGATGACTCGTCATACACTAATACGCATGTCAATCTTTTTTTAAGAAACATTATTTATATTTTTTAAAAGTAATTAATAATTCTGAAAAAAGAAGAAAAATAAATAATAAATTTTAAAATTACAAATAAATATTAAAAAATTAACAATAAATGCCAAAAAATATTTTCTAAAAAAATTAACAGGTAAAGAATTTGTAGGGCCACTTAGTGAAAAAAAAACTTGTTTATTATTGTTGTTGTTATTATGGTTTTTGAAAGAATTTGTAGAGCGCGAAATAATGGATAATTTTATGAAAGATAATCTGGTAAAGGGTAATTAACGAATATGGTAATGGATTATTAATTGATTAACTAAGTAAATAAAAATGATCAATCACTTTTTGATTGACTTCAAGGATACTAAGTGTAATAGCCTTAAAATAAAGACAAACTCTGAATAAATGAAAAATCTTGAATTAAGGAAAAATTATGAAGGTAAACGAAGATTATGATAAATGAAAATAAGTACCATTGGAAATATGTTTATTTATCATATTTTTTGAAAAATTGTGAAGTTAATATGATGATTTAAGTTTTGGGGTCAAAATATAATTTTTTAAAAGTTTAGAGATCAAAATATAAATAACGAAAATTACAAGGACACCCCTCAACAATTAGAATTTTACTAATAGGACCCTAAGATGATTTAAGAGAAATTAGATGCAAAAGTGACATAAAATTTTTTGCACTTTCTCTCCCAAATTCACTTTCTCTATCTAAAAATTCTAAAAATTCTCTCTAGATTTTTAACACTTCTGGACTTCAGATTTCAACACCATCACCGCCTACGGATTCAGAACAATGAGGATTACAATTCTATCCAATTGGTTTCTGAAAATTTGGCCGAAAATCTGTCGAAAAGTGAAGGAGAAACCCTAAGAAGGTAAGTTCTTCATCTCCTACTTAAAGTCCTTAAATTGAAAATCTAATACTGTAGATGGATTCAGGAGGTGGAGAAATCTTAGGATATGAAATATGATTGTCATCTGACAACTTTTATATGTCGTGAATAGTAAATTCGGCTGTCGTGAATAATAATTTCTAACGATGAACAGTAATTTTCGTCGGTGAACAGTAACTCCTACAGTTGATCAGCATTAACCAAACTCCTAGTCATTTCTTAAGTTTTTGGACCATCCGGACTTATTTTTGAGATTTATTTAATCACAATTGAATTGAAAAAATACATTTTAAAGCCATCTAATCTAGGGCCCTTATCCTGTAAGTAGATAATTTTTTCTATGACTTATTCTATACTCTTCTTAAACTTTAATTGAATAATTGATTATGATTACAAGTTATTTATACTTTTATATGTCTCAGAAATGAATTAAATTATTTGAATTGATTACAATATGGTATATAGTTCAAGAAGAGTATGGTTTTGAAAATGAATTTTTGAACGCATTGAATATGTGATTTTAAATGTATTTTTCATCGTATGGTAAAGGAAATATATTGTGCACGTCGCATTGATTTGTAAAGTTATATGATTGCCTTGGAAAAGGACATGTATATGTGATAAACCTTGATTGAAAAATTTATAACAGAGGAATTGTACTAAGACTGAAAATTATAAATTTATACTGAAACCTCTATTTTAAACGATATGGCATATGTGCAAATATGGTATATGCGGAAGAATCCTATTGGAATAACTGTATGCTAACAACAGAGAATGTTAGCCTTGGTACACCTTGATACCTCAGCTAACAAGGGTGGTGCTAGTCTCGTGTGACAGCCAACACACATGAGTTGTTATTGGGGAGAGCGGGATGTCTCCTATTATTGATATGTGATTTACCCTCCCTTACTGTGTGCTTGAGATTATTTATTGGTTCTAATATGAAAATCTCCTAAAGCATGTGAAATCTTTTATTGCATAACATTTGTTTTATAATCATATTGCACTGTATTTTGTTTTGAATATTGGGCTATATTGTGAAATAAGGATATTTGAAATACAAGTCCTATATGGATGTACTTCCGAACTGTACTTTTTATGTGATAAAATTTAAAGTATGAGTTCATCCATATGCTGACTTAAGAAGTTATAGGAGATCTTATCTACTCACTGAGTTGTCAAACTCACTACACGATGTTATATCTTTTTTAAATAAGGATACAGAATCTGATCTTGCAGATAAGTAATCAACTAGGCTGGTTACTCCCTGGATGAACCTACGTTGCTTCTAAGGCTCACATCATTTGGATTGTATTATATTTATATTTTAAAGTATGCTCTATATGCCACAGATAGAATCTCTACTTCTACTGTTACTATGATGTTTATATATTTAGTTTGTATATTGTATATATATAAAAACTTATATGTACCGGTTTATATGTTAAAAGATTGAGATATGCATGTTTATAAAAAATATATATTCATAATATATGTATTTCACGTCTCCCAAAAGTAGGGGCGTAACACTAAGACAAACCTTTTTATATTATATATCAAATGAATGCTGTAAGATACCATTAACTTCCCCACAAAACTAAAATTCTTTTTAAACAAAATAAATCAAGATTTTAGAATTTGAAATGATCCGACCAGTTAGCCCGGTTGAACTAAGATTCAATTAGGCTAATAGTCCAAGTCACCATAAAAACCCACTTTAAGGGTTAAAACGAATTGCCCTGATAAATAAATAATAAATAAAAAAAAACTTGCAACTCAATTTTATTTTTTTTGGGTACAAAGAGTCAGGGGACCAAAAGGGCAAACCCGGGAGAAAGTTCCTCTCCTGATATCCTCAATCAACAAAGTACCAAGACCAAACAAAGGTCTCTTATATATGTGTAATCCTGGGTTAAAAAATGTGAGATTTCCTAGCTAGTCAATCTGCTGCTCTATTTCCCGCTCTGTATGAACGAGTTATGATCACCTTCCAGTTTTTCTCCAGAAAGCAGCGTATTTGGGAGAGAAGCCTAAAGCAGAGGTGCTCTCAACATCCGAACACACAAAGTGACACTAACTTTGAAAGACGTTAAAAACTAAAAACATAATTTCACACGAACGCAAAAAGAACTAGCCACGAGCCAAAAATCGAAAAGCTTGATAATTAACATTCTTGCCAATAGTCTAGGGATATACCTAAACCTGTCTTACTTTTTATGTATAAGCAATTCACAAAATTTTTCACAAAATTGAACTACATCATGACTGCTAAATAAATTGAAAAGTTATGTCTCCAAATTTCACCTCCTAGATGGTCTAATTACAAAACCACCAATTCCAGCCTGAATTTCGATTTTAAGCCTCTGTCTTGCAGTATTTAACCAATTGAATAAAAAAAAAAGAATCACAACCCTTCAACAGAAATTTCAAAATTTTACTTCTTGCTTCTTTTCTTGGATATTAATTTGCTCCCTTTAGTCTTCTGACTCCGATTGTTTCTTCAGATTCTTTGCCATCTTTATTCTGCTTAGATTTCTTCTTTTTGTTATCTTATGTATCCAGGATGTTTTTTTTTTCAGAAGAATTCTTTCTTTTCGAAGGTAATTCATCAAATTGTTCCCCAAGTATGATCTCATTCTTAGTTTGGTGGCTGGACTGCTCCCAAGGCGATTTCTGCTTTAATACAAAATAAGGTCTACAACGAAAGACATTGGGTAATGTCTCAAATATTAAAAGAAAAAAGTCAATTAAAAAAACTGCATTAATATACAAGAAATAATTAAACATCAAGACACCAGGACCCAAGAAGACAGAGTTCTAGGACCCTTACATAAAACCAGTGTACATGAGGCACTTCCAAATGACAATTTTATATAGATCCTTTGTTAGCGTTAGACTTATAGGCTTTCTTTGTGGTGTATTAAGTCCTCATTTGGACTAGCTTCTATATTTTAAAGTAGTCACTAGCTCCAAGGAACAATAGTCAAAGTCATAGCTTTATGGATAGAAAGAAAAAAAAATAGAGGTCACTGATAGTGTATATATCATTTGTAAACAAACAGATTCAGGCTTGAACTTTTGTCAGAGTCAGTCAGGATTTAACTACTTTGGAGGCAAGTATGCTAAGACTTTTTTAATTTCTTCCGCCTAAAGCTTACTGTCTATGCAGACTCAGGTCAATAACCTTCCCACTCCAACTACTACTACTTTCTTATGAAGTCTAGGTACCAAAAACCATTTCTGTCCAAAAAAAAAAGTACCAAAAAGCATTAAATACTTTTAGCACCATAAAAAACCTATCTACAATTTATCAATTCTAACCTCAAAAGCATAGTCTATTAACCTATATTAACTATTTTGGTTATAAAAATATTTGGTAATAAATCTATTTCAACCGTTTACTACAATTCTACAGGTGTTTCTCTGAAAAAAATAAATTACAATTAGTAACATGAGGAAAAATCAAGGATGTTACAAGTATAGTTAGAGACTACATGTTGTAAGTGAGAGATGTGTTAACTGAAATCCGTAACCAAGGTACAAAGGCAAAATGGAGGATAGCAAGAGGAAAGTCAGTGAAGGGCCAACATGATTCACATTTTTCCATGGAGATTGGTAGGGGAAGTGGCAATATGACTAAAAGACACAGGGGTTGATTTAGGAGGATGGAATTATCTTTGTTCATAGAGGAGGATGCCATCGGCTGGGTCTACAGAGAGGTACTTTGTCTTGAATGGGTCAGTAAAGGAAGAAAAAATGGAAGCGGTGCCACTGTGTTTTGAAGGCAAGGCTCTGAACTTATTCAAGTGATTGGAATTTAGGCCCCGATGACTGATAGGGAAGCATTCAAATGCAAGTTGATGGAAAGGTTTCATTCTTCACAAAGTGGAGATGGCTATGAGATGCTTATAGCGTTAAGATAGGAAACCACCTTCACTAAGTACTGAAACACTTTGAACTCCTCATCTCCTTTGAAGAAGGATAGTGAGGTGATGTTGATTGAAGGCTTCAAGAATGACCTAAGAGAGGGCATCAAGGTGGAGGTGAGAATGAGCCACGCTGGATCTCTTTAGCCCATAAAATTGAGGAAAAACTTGGTTTTGGACCATGCAAGGGAGGCTCGGTGGAATAGAGGTCCAAAATTTTTGAGGCCAAGACCAGCTACTACACCAAGTTCCAGAATCTCAAGTAATAGTATCCCGGTCAAACCCACAACCTTAATGCCCTTCCCAAAGACCAAAGGCATCAAAACAAAGGCTATGGTGTCTCCATCGTCATCTTTGACGAAAAGTGATGGTTGCTTTAAAAAACTAACCCTAGCAGAAGCTGCAAAGAGAAGAATGCAAGGGTTATGCTACTAGTGTGATGACAGGTACTTCCCCAAGTACCATTGCAAGAATAAGTAACTGCAAGTGCTCCTTTTGTTTGAAGAAGAAGAGACAAAATCCAAGGCTAATGAATAGAACAAGGAGGCCTAAGAAGAAATCCATGAAGGCCCACTTGTTCTATTATCAATGAACTCTATTATGGGATTATCTACAAGCAGGATAATGAAGGTGAAGAGAAAGATAAAAGGGCAGAATGTCATAGTGATGATAGATAGTATGGCTTCCCATAACTTCATATCCCACCAAGTAGTCCAAAAGTTGTTGTTACCAATGACCAAGGCGAGAAATTTTGGAGTGACTGTGGGAAACGGTTACACTATCCGAGGTGAGGGTGTGTGCTCAAAGGTGATATTAGAGTTTCAAATAGTTTAGGCTTTTTTCCCATTTGAATTAGGTAGTGCTGATGTGGTTTTGCGAATGGCATGGATAAAGTCATTGGGGGAAGTCCATGCAGATTAAGGCAAATTGTCCATGAGGTTTAAAGTGGGATAGAGATAAGTTTAGCTCCAAGGGAATTCATCACTATCTAAAACCCTAGTATTTCTCAAAGCCATGATGAAGACAATGAAGGGGCTTGAGCAAAGTTACATGGCAAAATTTGGGTAGCTCTCCATCCAAGAGCAATTGGGGATTGATACTGAAGTAGAAGAATTGTTAAGGGAGTTTGAGGTTTTGTTTAAACAACCAATCAGACTACCTCGCATATGGCCCCAAGATCATGCAATCCAACTAAAATAAAGGTGTTCACCTCTAAATATTTGTCCATACCAATAATCTCATTCACAAAAGAATGAAATAGAACAGCTGGTTAGAGAAATGCTCATGGATGAGATCATTTGGCCAAGCAATAGTCCTTTTTCAAGCCCAATGTTGCTGGTCAAAAAGAAGGATGGAAGAATTGGAATGAGAAATGGACTACTGATTGCTTTAGTATTAAGGATCCCCAGTTTTGGGTATTATCTTTCTACATTTATACTTTTTCTATTTCTACTTTTTATTGTTGTTTCTAGTGTTACACTAATAGATGAGGAATTGGTACTATGATTATATTGTTTTCTTATGTTGAAATATGCTAGTACTACTATTTCCCCTCTATTCATAAAGGGAGATTTTCATATAATTATCCTAGTGCAAGTGGAAATAGTGAAACCCATCATTTTGATATCAATGCAGGTTCAATCCCTAGGCAGACGTCGATAGTGGTTAGAGAGGAGTGAAAAGGGAAGGCCTGAGTAATAACTGTCTGTGCCATGGACGTCGTAGACTAAAAGGGGTGGATTTGTTGGGACCACTAGCCAAGGGTAACTCCTTGGGAATCCTACATCAAGTGTATGGACACATAGTAAAGGGGTTTATAAAGTCTCTAAGCACCCTCCCCTCATAAGTTACCTTTTGGGGTGAGTTCTACCTAGACGGTCCTCAACAATATCTAATAACTATAAGATTCTTAGACAATAATAAACTCCAAGACTCTTAGATAATAATAGACTCCTAATCCTTTAACACTCCATCTTACTTTGTAAGACTCGTCGTAGGTTTCTTGACACTCCCACTCAAATTAAGGATTATACAATCTTAATAAACAGAATTTAGAAAGAAAAAAAATCAAAGAATCACAACTTATAACTTGGGCAGCTCAATAGATAAAAAAGAAAAAACTTCAAGAAGAACAACTAGCAATGAACAAACAACTCAAATAAAAGCTCAATTGGACAATATATACTTGTTGAACAACAATCAAAACATCAACTTGTGACAGCTTGCCACAGACTTCAAGTAATACTGGTGTTACTTGTTAAAACTTTTGAAAACTTCTTGGGCTGACAGTCCACCCCTGAGCAACAAGCTCTCACGGTGACTACACAACTGAATCATAAATCAAACAGCCATGAACAAGAACCTCCACATCAAAAACAACACCTTCACAATGTAAAGGGAACTCAAAATTGAAAAAACCTTAATCAAAAGCTAGCACCACAAACAAAAACACCAAAGCTTTAGCAGAGACAGTCTCATCTTCTAGCAATGAACAAAACCTGGTAGAGAGAATAAACATCCACTCACATGCTGGTTTGTGGACGAGAGGACAACAAGACAATAACTACACATGGAAGGGAACTCTAACAAAGAAACTCCTATGACTGTGCAACTTTTGATAACTAAAATAAGGGAAGATGACCAGATATTGATGTAAATATTGTGTTCTTTATTCTAGGTCATCTCTTAGGTTGCTTTTTGTCCAAAAAGTCAACATGATGCTAGAAAAAAGTTTCCATCAAGGGGAGAGCTAATTAATTTCTAATATAAGCTAGTTTCTATTATTGAATTCTTTTGCTTAAATTTCATGTTTTACTCTTCAATTAGGTTTAATTTGTAAGAAGCTGAAACTTGAATATGTCTCAACTTGAGGGCAGTGTTGAAATAGTAAGACTGTATAAGTTCTCTATTTGTTATATCTCAAGATAAACAACCTTCACTGTACTATAAATGAAGAAAATATTCTATGATTTTCTTACATGATCCAGAGAACAGAAAGCCTATATATATAAGAGGATTTCCTAATTCTAAGCCACAAAATCTATACAATTACTACACTAGGCACTAATTAGGGAATATTTCCCCAATAAAAGAATATATCCCAAATAAATGAATCCTTACAATCTTGGTTGACCGAAATATACTAATTTGGATATTACTTCCAGATTCGAATCATTCTGATTTAGACATTAAATCCAAATCAAAATCTCATAATTCCATACTCCCCTTCAAGTTGGGTGGTAAATATCTAGTATTCCCAACTTGCTTTTAATCTTTTCATAGCTGGCCTTTGGAAGTGCCTTTGTCAAAATGTCTACAGTCTGATGACTTGAAGGAGTGTACATGAGTTTAACGGTTCTCACTCAAGTTTTTCCTTGATGAAATGATGGTTAATCTCTACATGCTTTAACCTGTCGTGTTGAACATGATTTTTTGCAATATTTATGGAAACCTTGTTATCACACAAGACTATTATGCCAGAACTTTCTGTAATTCCAAGTTCTTTGAGTATCCTTTGTAGCCACATCCCTTTGCATATCCTATGAACCATTGACCTGAATTCTACCTCTACACTACTCCTTTGGAGGATCCTATATATAGCCTTCCTGTGTTTCTCAGTGGGTTGTTCATGTAACAACTTACTATGCTTATAGAGAAACAATATATGGTCTTGTATTTGTTAGATAGATCAATTTTCCTACTAATCTCTAGCACCTTTCTTTATCAGTTGGAGGACTTTCTTCATCAATCTTCCCAACCAGATCCATAGGTGTGTCTACTAGTAGCATCCTAGTTTCTTGAAGTAGATTGTGTACATATTTCCATTGTGTAACCACAATTCCTTCCTTGGTTCAACCAACTTCCATACCTAGAAAGTATCCAAGTTTTCCAAGGTCTTTGATCTCAAATTCTTATGCTAGTAGTTTCTTGTGGCTCCCTATACCTTCTTCATCATCTCCGGTGATTATAATATCATCAACATAAACGATGAACATCGTCATTTTCCCTTCCTTCAAATGTTTCACAAACAATGTATGGTCTGCTTGACATTGAATGAATCCATGCCTTTTCACATCTTTGGTAAATTGGTCAAATCGGGCCCTAGGTGATAGTTTTAAACTATATAGAGATTTTCTTAAGTTGCATACTTGAGATTTCTGGAGTTTCCAAACCAAGTGAAATTTTCATGTAGACCTCTTCTAACTCTCCATTGAGGAAAGCATTTTTAACATCAAGTTAGTGTAGATTCCAGTTTACATTCATTGTTATTGACAAGAATACCCTGATTGAATTGTGTTTTTCCACTGAGGCAAAGGTTTCTTTATATTCTATGCTGTAGGATTGAATAATACTTTAGCTACTAATCAAGCCTTAAACTTATTCACACTTCCATCTAGATTGTTTCATAGTGAATATCCACTTGCACCCAACCAACTTCTTACCTTCTGGCATTTCAGAAATTTCCCAAGTCCCATTTTTCTCCGGGGTTAGGATTTCTTCTTGGATAGTAGCCTTCCACTTAGGCTATTGGAGTGCCTCTTGAATGTTGGATGGAATATGGTCATTTTCAAGAGCAATGATGAAATCTTGGAAGTTCTGTGATAGATTCTTATAAGACACATGATTGTTGATGGGATGTTTACTGCATGCTCTTACACCCTTCCTTCAAGCAATAGGTTGGTCAAGATCATCAATGTCACTGTCAAATTTTAAATTTTCATCTAGAGTATCACTAAAATCAGAAATTGTGTAGTGAATTCAGGCCAGTTGGATCCTAGTCTAATTCTTGGTTCTGCTCAGGTGTGGTGCTGTCTTTCTGCTCCCTTGGAGGAGGTTTTTCAGACTTCTTTCTCCTAGAATAAACAAGTGTATTGTGATAGTATTATAGGACATTATCTATTCGAACTACTTGGACTTTTTCCTAGAATTGTGTATAAACCATTTGGTTAAAATTTTCAAATATATTCCTTACTTCTAATTTTTCTTTCATAAGAAACACCTAAGTTACCTAAGTGTGATCATCACCGAAGGTGACAAACCATCTAGAACCAGTAATATTCTTGATCCTAGAGGCTCCCAAACATCACTGTGTATTAAGGAGAAAGGATGAGATGGTTTATATGGCTAAATAGAGTAGAAATTTCGAGTGTATTTAGACAATTAACAGACTTCACATTGGAAGTTGCTGGAGTTTTTATTGAATAAAAAGGGATATAATTTTTCAAGACAAGAAAATTTTGGGTGGCCTAACTGGCAATGCCATAGCATAACATCACTGTTGGTTTTGGAGCTAGGGTTGGTAACAATAAAAGTAGTCTTCACAAACAACTTTATAATTTCCTCAGCTCTTAAAAGGTAAAGTCTAGTACACACCTCAGCATTGCCAATCCTCTTCCTAGTGTCCAATGCTTGAAATTGACACATTTGTAGAAGAAATTTAGTAACACAATTAAGGTCTTGAGTCAATCTCCTTATAAACAATATATTATAGTCTAATTTTGAAACATATAACATAGAATGTAGTGTGATATCCTTTGAAATAATAACTGAACTTGTGCCAAGTACCCTTGAGAGGGTTCCATTGATAATTCGAATAGAGGAGGTATTATGGCATGATGTGTATTCATGAAACCCCATAAGATTCCCAGTCATATGGTCTGAAGCACCTGAATCCACTATCCAAGTAGTATGGTTTTCATGTATGGCAATTAAAACATGGGAAAAACTACCTTTCTGGGCTGTAGAAGTTGAGCCAACAATTGTTCCAAATGATTTAAGGGTCTGTTGGAACATTTTCTACAATGCTTCTAGTTGTTCCTTACTGAATCGATTAGATTTTGAAGAGGATACTTCTTCCTCGGTTGCAGCAGTGTAGCCCCAACCCTCCTAGTTTTGCTATGATTGAGAAGGTTTTCAATTAGTAGGTTTTTCATGGAGACACCAGTAAGTTTCTTTAGTGTCTAATTTTCTTACAATGATCACACCATGGATGGTTTTCTTTGTTTGATGGGTGTTAGTGAATTGGTTTCCTTATGCAGCTAGAGTTGAATTTTCCAAAATTTTGGATGGATTTTGTTCTCCTAACATTACTTTTTGTCTGCTTTCTCCCCAACAAATTTAAGAGAAAACTTCCCTAATACTAGGTAATGGCTTATTACCCAATATTCTTCCATGTACCTCATCCAAATTTTTATTAAGGCCAAGTAAAAATTTGTAGATGCATTCCTTTTCAATGATTTTCTTGTATAGAAGTTTGTCTTCAGGGCACTTCCATTCTAATTCCTCACAAAAATAAAGTTGTTGCCAATATCTTGTAAGAATATTAAAATATTCAATAACAATTAAGTCTCCTTGTCGGAGATCATGAAGGATACCTTCTATTTCAAAGATTGCAGAGGTATTGTCAATATTTGAGGTTTCTCTAGCTGCATCCCATATCTCCTTGGTTGAAAATTCTCTCCTATGTCATTGGTCATAGAGTCTTAACCAAGAGATCACCGTGCTATTTTTCAATTTCTAGGTTTTGTATTTTGGATCAGTTTCCTTCAGCTGGATAGCTGCTCCCGTAAGATATTCTTCCTTGCCTTTTCCACAAAAGAAGATCCGAATTGACTGAACCCACTAAATAAAATTATGTCCATTAAGTTTGTGACCCCTAATGGAAAGAACAATGCCTATAGCGGTGCTCGGATTGCTGGTCTAAACTGCTTCAAGTCTGGAGGTTACCTTTGAGTTTGATCCCTCCATTCTGCTTGCCATGAGGACTTATGTTGAGCGTGGTTCAAATATTGTGCTTTGATATCATGAAAAATATATTCTATGATTTTCTTACATGATCTAGAGAACAGAGAGCCTATATATACAAGAGGATTTCCCAATTCTAAGCCACAATCTGTACACTTACTACACTAGGTGCTAATTAGGGAATTAGAATTAATTAGGGAATATTTCCCTAATCAGAGAATATGTCCCAAATAAATGAATCCCTTCAATCTTAGTTGACCGAAATATTTTGATTTGGATATTACTTCCATATCAAAATCATTTTGATTTGGACATTAATTCCACATCAAAATCTCCTAATTTCACCATAAATATATGTAACACAAGGCTCCCAATATATCAAGGCTTTCCAAAGTATTCTCTCTCTTTTATTCTTTACAGGTATTTTGTAAACTTGTTATTGGTTAAGGGGTTATTGCCTCTTTTTCTTTGATTATCTATTATTCGTAGATTCCTTAGAAGCGCAGGCTAAGTCTCTAGTGTTCCCTTGTCTTTGTTTATACGTCTGCCTTACTCTTCTATTGGTTATGAACTATGTGCCAAATATATTATGTATCTTCATGTTTACAAGAATCAATGTTAAAAAAAAGCCTCAGGTACCAGAGATTTCACGGAGCACAGTCGATTCTAGGCATGAAAAAAGCATTTTAAAGATAGACTTCAAAGAAAAGGAGGGACAACCAACTGGTGCAGCAATACCTTCACAATCAATCTCAAATTCTCATCTTGAGGGCAAGGGGAAATTTTGAAGGAGGGGAATTGATACAACCCCAAAGTAAAAGATAGAAGCAAGTAAGGAGGATAGGGCCAGCATGGCATAGCTGGATAACTGCCTTAAAAAACATCTAGAAGGGAGAGACACATGGAAGCTTTTTCAAGGGGAATCCTCGAGGGAGTTTGTTAGGAAATTGATAATAAAAAGGGGGGAGGCTGAGAGTGGGATAGGCAGGATAGGGTATTGTTGTAGGAGGTTTCCTAGCTCCTTGAATTGCTAGTAGCATTAGTATCTTTATTTGCTTTCTTATTATTTTCTTGTTATTTCTACTGTAATTTCAAGGAGAACTTAGGTTCCTAATAGACAAACAATACAACTTTGTAAGAGGAGACGTTATCTACAAAAAAAGAAAGACTAATCTCTGCAAATAAGAAGAGGAATTTCCCTTAAAACACACATGTGCGGAAATTCAAAGTGAATTCATAAATCACAATCACTATGTTATACCACAACACATGAAGCAGTAGAGAGATGCTCTTAAAGATACGCACATTCCTCTCAAACCAAATAAACCATAGAACAACAGACATTGCACATTGCTACAAGTAAAAATTTATTATGATGTAAGCCTTGGTAAATTACCCAAAGAAACTTATTAGACTAAATTAGAGAGAGCATCCATTCCGTAAAACTTGTCAACTAAAAGGAAGGACTACCCAATTAAGCTGTGAATTGCTATTTGAACAATGGGAATCCTACTATTGATTTTTCCATCAACTGCTACAATAATGGACTCTAACCACTCACATACAAGTTGCACTTTTACGGAACTCCTATTAGCAACAATTAGCCAATTTGTAAAAACAACAATAACTAAATCTTTTTCCATTGAATGGAATTGGCTACATTGATCAAACACTACCAAAGTGATATATTATAAATGAGATTATAGTTGTCAAAAATACATGATTCACGTTCTGAATCGTGCGTCTCAGTTTGATTTGTACAGCCACCGATACATATCAGTAAATCGTGGGTGAACTCGAATCGTGGTCAAAATCACGCAGATTGGTAAGATTTTGGCAAGAATCGAATGATTTTGCGATTCAAATTTGAGCTCCAGCAGTCCAGCTCATCAACGTCGCACAGCAGTCATGGCGGCGCAACGCGTTGTTCGTCTCCCCTGAATGCTCTACAATCTTTCTTTCTTTCTTTTTTCCAAATCTTAAGGTCATATATATATATATATATATATATATATATATATATATATATAACAGCTCTGCACGGAGAGGAAGTGTTTTATTTTTTTAAATAATATTTTTTAAAAATTATAAAAACTTTTTGTAGAAATAATTTTAATCCTATTCAAACACAAATAAGCAATCATTAAATAACTCTTTTCTTTTCACGATTCTAGACTTATTCAAATTTGCTTCTTCCTCTCCACAAATCTAAATTTATTCCTAACTCAAAGGTGAGTTTAGTAGGACATCAAATAATTTTCTTTACTGTCAATCAATATTATGCTTCTTTTGATAAGCAAAGGTGCTTTTTTTTCAACTTTTAGGTTTTCAACCTTCATCCTTTTTAGTTTTCAAATTGCTAAAAAACTTCATATTTTACATTTAAATTTACTTTTGCAGTGTTGTTATCATGCCTCCTAAAAAGAAAGTTAAAAAGGATATTGCTTGGGATTATTGTACATCTTTGGAAACTAGATTACACATCAAATGTAACTATTGCCCAAAAACAATGTGAGGGGAGTGCATTTAGATTGAAGCATCATTTAGTAGGAACACACAGAGAAGTTGCTCCATGTAAACAAGTCCCTGAAGATGTTAAAAATTTATTTATAAAAATTCTAAATGATATGCAGAAAGAGGATGAAGATGTTATTGAGTACTTTGAAGAGAAAAAAGATTAAGAGAAAAATATTCAAAGAAAAGAGACCATGGATGCTTTTTTTATAAAAGGAAAAGGGGGAGGCACATCTAGTATGATGAGACAAAAAACTTTAAATGAGATGGTAAAAGATAGAGAATTAGTTGTCAAAGATATATGTAAATGTATATGTGACAATGCATTGCCATTTAATCTAGTGAAGAGTCCCTTATTTATCAATATGTTGAAATCTGTAAGTAAATATGGTAGAGGTTTGAAGCCACCAACTTATAATAAAGTTAGAGTTTCATATTTGAAAAAAGAGGTTGATCTTGTGCATCAAAATTTTAAAAAACATAAGAGTGAATGAAAAAAAAACAGGTTGCACATTTATGTCAGATGGGTAAACCGATGGAAAAGATAGGTCTCTTACTAATTTTTTTGTCAATAGTCCAAAAGGGACTGTTTTTATTAAATCTGTTGATACTAGTAGTTTTATTAAAGATGTTGAAAAATATATTTAAATTGCTTGATGATATGGTGGAGGAAGTTAGGAAAGAGAATGTCGTTCAAGTAGTGAGTGATAGTGCTTCAACCCTTGTATCTACTGGAAGCAAGTTGATGGAAAAAAGAAAGCAACTCTTTTGGTCTCCTTGTTCAATCCATTGTCTTGACTTGATTCTTGAAGACATTGGTGCTATTCTAATTTTTTATAACACAATTGGAAAGGTAAAAAAAATTACAATTTTTATTTATAGACATAGTTGGCTGCTCAATTTGTATAGGATTTACTCTAGAGGTAAAGAGTTAGCGAGGCCAGCAATTACAAGATTTGCAATCTCCTATCTAATAATAAAATCTATTTTGGACCAAAAGACAACTCTTAGATCTATGTTTGCATCAGAAGAATGGGTTACAAGTTCTTATACCCCTAGAAGCGAAGTTAAAGTGGTAGAAAATATTGTTTTAAGTGATCAAAGATTTTGAAAATCAATAAAATGTTGCTTGAATTGTGTGAGTCCTCTAATGAAAGTGTTGAGACTTATGGATGGAGATTCGAAGTCAGCCATGGGTTATATATATGAGGCTATGGATAGAGCAAAAGAACAAATAGCAAAGAATTTTGATAATGTAGAAAGCAAATACAAGGTCCCTTTGATTTAGGGATTCATTTCCATTTTCTTTTATCTTAAACAAGTATGATAGGTTTGCCTTTTTAGTTGGCAAATTTCTAGCCCTTGAATCTCCACTATTTGGTTGATATTATTTGTGTGGGATAGGAATGTTTTGTCCTAATGCCATGTATTATCATACCACTTGCTAAAATTATGAGTGTAGGATATAGATGTTTTTGTCCTAAAGCCTTGTATTATCACGCCACTTGCCAAAATTATGAATGTAGAATCACACCACTTGCTAAATTTTTGTCTTAATGCCATGTAACCTAATCTTTATTATTATTACATTATTATACCATCACCTAATTTATTTTATTTTATTTTTCCTCTTGGATTTGGACTTATTCCTACCCATTATGGGCTTGTTCCTACCCATTTTCATTGCTTTGGATAAAATTCTTCCTTTCTTGGAGGGCTTGGTCACATTTTCATAATTTTTGGGCTATTGGTCCAATTACTATATCCTAGTCCAAGTCTATGTTTTATTTCTTGCTTAGGTTATCCAATGGGCTTGCTAGAAACTTATGTGAAGTGAAAAAACTCTATATGAAGTGTCCATAGGTAAAAGCCCAATGTATGGGTAAAGATTTTAAACTTAGTAACTCTAGTTCTTAAATTAGGAAAAATTACCCTAATCCAATGTTCTTGAAATTTTAAGACCTTTACTTGTTTCTAAAAATTTATCTTCCTTATCCAAGAATTTTACATCTCTTTAGTATGTTATTTCTAATTTATTTCCTATTAGGTTTTCCCTCTTTATTTGTTCTCTTAATGTTAGAAACATTTTATATGCATATACATAAGGTGAAGAATTTCTAAGGATTATATTTCCTTAGATATCTAAAATATTGTCTAATAAATTTTATTTCCTTAATTAAAAATTTATGTACTTTTATCAATAAAAGAAACGAAATTAGGGATGTTACATTTCTCTCCTCCTAAAAGAAATTTTGTCCTCAAAATTTTAGAAATTACCTAATAAGAACAATTGCGGATATTTCTTCCTCATGTCTTCTTCTAACTCCCAAGTTGCTGCTTCCGGAGTCAAACCTTCCCATAACACCTTAACAAGGGGAATAATTTTATTTCTCAATTGCTTCATGTCAGTGTCCAATATGGATGCAGGTACTAGCTGGTATGTCATGTTCTCCTTTATTTGGATTGGTTCATCCTGTATTACATGTGATGAATCTGGAAGATACTTCCGCAGCTGTGATACGTGGAAAACATTATGCAGGTTGGACAAATTGGGTGGGAGAGCAACTTGATATGCTGATGTCCCTACTTTCTTCAGAATTTGGTAGGGCCCCAAAAATAGCGAACTTAGCTTTCTTGTTTTGAGAGATTTACCAACTCCAGTAGTCAGGGAAAATTTTAGAAATACATGGTCTCCTTCCTCAAACTCTATAGATCTATGTCTCTTATCGTAGTAACTCTTTTGCCGACTCTGAGCTGTAAGTATTTTATCTCGTATCATCCTGATTTGTTCAGTGGTTTGTTGAACTAGATCAGGACCCAACAAGTTCTTTTCTCCTACCTCAAACCAACATAGTGGAGATCGGCACTTTCTACCGTATAAAGCTTCATAGGGGGCCATCTTAATACTAGAGTGATAACTATTATTATAAGCAAACTCTACTAAAGGTAGGCACTTATCCCATCCTTTACCTTGCTCTATCACATAGGCCCTCAACATATCTTCTAAGGTTTGAATGGTGCGTTCTGTCTGGCCATCAGTCTGAGGATGGTAAACAGTACTGAACCGTAACTGAGTACCAAAAACTTCCTGCAACGCCTTCCAAAACCTCGATGTGAACCTCGGATCTCTATCAGAAACGATATTTAAGGAAATTCCATGCAGTCTAACTATTTCTTGGACGTACAATTGGGCTAATTTATCCAGTGAATAGTTAATTTTTATGGGAAAAAAGTGAGCAGATTTGGTTAATCTGTCAATTATTACCGAGATAGAGTTATGTCCCACTGAAGTCTTAGGTAATCCCACAACAAAGTCCATTGAGATACTGTCCCGTTTCCATATAGGGATCTCAAGAGGTTGTAGAAATCCCGCTGGCTTTTAATGCTCCACCTTCACCTTTTGACAAATGAGACATTTCGCCACAAACTCAGCAATGTCCTTTTTCATCCTTGGCCACCAATACATCCTTTTTAAATCTTGGTACATTTTAGTACATCCAGGATGGATTGTGGATTTACTATGATGCGCTTCTTGCAGGATCTTAGTCCTCAACTCTCGTTCTTGAGGGACACAAATCCTTCCCTGATACATGATTGCTCCATCTTCCATGATAGAAAAATTACCTTGGCCTTTATGATCCTGTAAGTATTGGTCGTGAGTTTAAGCCTCTTTGATCTAGGCTCTAAGGTCACACCCTATACTTAAACCATTAATGACTATATTCTTTGGAGTAAGAGTAGTGGCTAGCTTCAAATTTCGAAACTCCTCTGGCATCTGCATCTCATACACCATCATCTGACCCATGTGCAGAGATTTTCGACTCAAGGCATCTGCTACAACATTCGCCTTTCCAGGATGATACTTTATCTCAAACTTATAGTCATTGAGGAATTCTACCCATCTTCGTTGCCTCATATTTAACTCCTTCTGATCAAAGAGGTATTTAAGACTCTTATGATCACAATATACTTCAAAGGTTGCCTCGTACAAATAGTGTCGCCAAATCTTTAAGGCAAACACTACTGCCGCTAATTCAAGATCATGGGTTGGATAGTTTCCTTCGTGGGGTCTCAGTTGCCTAGAGGCGTAAGCAACTACTCTCTTATCTTGCATCAGCACACATCCTAGCCCTTTCTTTGAAGCGTCACTATACATTTCAAAATATCCTGTAGGGTCTGAAATAATTAAAACAGGAGGAATGGTCAGTCTTGTTTTAAGCTCTTGAAAACTAGCTGCACATTGATCAGTCCATTTGAAAGGACTTCCCTTCCTGGTCAATTTAGTCAATGGCAAGGCTATACGAGATAAGTTTTGTATAAATCTCCTGTAGTATCCTGCCAAACCCAGGAAACTTCTTATTTCCGTAACCGTCTTTGGTCTCTCCCACTTAATCACTGCTTCCGTCTTGCTAGGATCTACAGCTACCCCTCTATTAGAGATGACATGTCCGAGAAACTTCACCTCTAACAGGCAAAATTCACACTTTTCCAATTTGGCATATAACTTTTCTCTTTCAGCACTTGCAGCACAATTCGGAGATGTTGTTCATGTCCTTTCTCACTCTTAGAATATATCAAGATATCATCAATGAACACTACAACAAATTGATCTAGGTAGGGTCAAAAAATGCAATTCATGTAATCCATGAAAATTGTAGGTGCATTCGTCAACCCGAAGGGAATTACGAGAAACTCATAGTGCCCATACCTAGTCCTGAAGGCAATTTTTGGTACGTCCTCCTCCTTGATCCTAATTTGATGATATCCTGACCTCAAGTTAATTTTAGAAAAGACGGAGGCTCCCTTCAATTGATCCAATAAGTCATCTATCCTAGGGAGAGGGTACTTGTTTTTTATAGTCACCTTATTCAGTTGTCTGTAATCTATGCATAGTCTCAAGCTCCCGTCTTTCTTCTTAACAAATAATATAGGAGCTCCAGAAGGTGATACACTCAGTCTAATGAATTGCTTGTCTAATAACTCCTCCAACTGTTTCTTGAGTTCCTGTAGTTCCTTCGAGGCCATTCGATATGGTGCAATAGAGATAGGCCCTGTCCCAGGTAGGAGATCAATAGAGAACTCTATCTCTCTCTTGGGAGGTAAGCCTGAAATATCTAATGGAAATATTTCAGGAAACTCATTGGCTATTGAGATTTCATCAAGCTTTGATTCGACTTCTAGGTTTGATAAATACAAGAGAATGTATTCAAGTACTCCATTCTTCAACTCCCTATTAACTTGATTAGCATTTAGCATCAATAACTGGACCTCCACTTTCGCAGTAGGAGGTAGAAATTCAACGGTCTTGTTACAACGATTCAACAAGACTCGATTTCTAGACATCCAGTCTAACCCTAGAATGACCTCAATACCTCTTAAAGGTAAACAGAAGAGGTCTACAGAAAACGTTTTCTCCTGGATGGTGACTTGACAGTCTTTACATACAGAGGAAGTTAATACCCGTTCCCCTGTAGGGGTTACTACGGATAGCTCATAGGGAGTTTCAGAAATAGGAAACTGAAACTTCCTAATACATTCTTCCGATATAAATGAATGACTAGCACCAGAGTCAAATAACACCATAAGAGCAAATCCATAGATATAGCATGTACCTTGAATCATTTCAGAAGATTAAGCAGCCTCTTGGCCGCTCAGGGTGAAAATCCTTCCTTTCACTTGAGGCCTCCGTTCTGGCTGCTTCCCCATATTCTGTGGGCAGTTTTTCGCAAAATGTCCCTTCTGTTCGCAATTGAAGCAGACATCTTGTCCTATGTAGCATGGTTGGTTACCATGCATGCGTCCGCACTTAGCACACTTGACTGGGGCGAGATTTTATTGAAAAGGTCTAGGACCTGCAGTCAATGGCCTCTTACCAGCTCCATATCCACTTCTTCTCACATTCTTTCCAGGGTTGGGAAAATTTTTCTTCCTTTTCCATAGGTTTCGCCTTTGCTTCTCGTCCTCCACTTCCCTTAAACTCTTTTCCAGGAGTCTGCATTTATTTATCAGAGGTACAAAATCCCTGATCTCCATAGCTATAACAACATTCTTTAACTCTGAGTTTAGTCCCGCTTCAAACTTAACCGCCTTCCATGCTTCATCTGGGTTATATCGCAGATAAGAGGAGAACTTAGACAGCTCCTCGAACCTTGCGATATACTGGTCCACGGTCATGCTGCCTTGCCTGAGTTGGAGAAATTCGATCTCTTTCTCTGCCCGTACAGTACTTGGAAAGTACTTTTCAAAAAAAATGTCCTTGAACACTTGCCAGGTGATCTGTCTTCCCTGATGAGCTAAAAGTTCTCTAGCTCCACGCCACTAGTATTCTGCTTCATCCTTTAACATATATGCAGCAAAAATAGCTTGCTGCTCTTCAGTGCAGCCTATTACTTCAAAGATCTTCTCTAGTTCCCTTATCCACCTTTCGGCTACCGTTGGGACATAGCCACCTTGGAAACATGGTGGTCTAGTCCTCAGGAACTCGGATATGCCATTATCTTTTCCAGCCATTCGGTTGTTAGCAATATTCTCACCATTTGGGTTATTAGCATTCTGGAGATATTGTAAAATTTGGTTGATGGTCATGACTTGGTCTTGAATTGCCGTGGCAAGATTGTGTAGGGTTTCCTCTGCATTGTTTGCCGGATTCTTCCTTGGTGGTGTCATTTTCTACTGTGACAAAAACAAAGTTATGCTGCTATTAAGGTGATCAAGCCCAATAGTTAGTTCAAAAATATTTAACAGTAGTCATAACACCACCTCGGCATGTAGGTAGGAAACACTAGTAATTTTTTACCTATATGAATTTACTAATCCCTACACAACACAACCATAAACATACTCAAGACACTATAAGATCGATTTAGATAACCATCCACCCACTGGCCATCTAAGATTGACCTGCTCTGATACCAATTATGTAATAACTCCATTTATGTAAATGAAATTTTTTTTTTATTTGTAAAATTCCACGAAGTTATTACTACTTTAATTCTAACCACTTAACTCGTAATAATAATAATCACTTTAACCAAGCATAATTATTATTAACAGTGATACAATACTGAGTTTCCCTACACACTATTATTTTACAAACTACACATCATTATTTTACAAAAATTTGTACAAAGATACATATTAGTTCTAATCATCTATGTCGACTACTTCCGAGGACACTGGTGCGGGTGGTACGTCCACCGGAATCTCAGTCACATCTATGACAGATACATCTGAAATAACAAGAAGTTGCCCAAGGTAGGGCACATCGATCCAACGTACAGAAATAATAAGTGTCATAGAGAAAATCTGCATATTTATTCTTCTGAACATGATATGGAAATATAGTGAGAATTAAATCCTAGTAAATTCAACAATAAATCATAATTTACCATCAATATAGTTCATCATGTCATGTTCAACTGTATAAACTACAGAAAATATCTTTGGTCACATGAATGCATTATATCTATGCACATAAGAATCATAATTATATGTATGACAGGATTAACTATTTTCAGAATATCATATGATGGCCATTAACTTATTCTCATTTCAAGCTACCCCGGTCAGGGTGAGTATCTTCTACTCTCCGGTACGGGCTTTTCTCGCTCCGTCCGACATGGCCCACTTTCTCTTTCTTTTCTCATTAACATGATCATAACCGTTGGTAGGGCATCCCCTACTGGTGCACCACACGGATTGCCATGTGACCGTGCTCATTTCTTTTCTTTTCACAATGATAGCCAAAAATATGCTTTCAATAACAAGTATGTTCATTAAAATATAACTATTACCATAAATCATTGGTAATCATGCCATGAACATAACCATTTCAAATATCACTTTATAAAATATTTCCATGTCAGAATTTCACACTTAAGATGGTAAGAAGTTCATATAATGGCAATGGCTATGGTATATACTAGTCATTTATTATTTTCATTTATAAGATTCGTCTTCTTTTTTAAATATTAATTTTATTTCTTTATTTTCTTGATGCAGGTTTTCATCATATCTAACCTTCTCTTTATGCTTGGCTTTTAGTAAGTTTCTTCTTATTTATATCATTTCCAACACATGTTCTTACAAATTTATAGAGCATTGTTCTCCAATTTGATTTCTACTATTACCCTATAGTTAAAGAGGTTCATCTAAGGTAGAAAAATGTTAAAAATAGGCTTAACCAGCTTCCAACACGGTCTGGCCATGTTCCAGGACACGACCATTCTTTAAAAATACTTCAAATGTACTAAAAAACAGCCCCGAACACGGCTAGCTCGTGCTTGAAGCACCCAGAACACGTTTTGTGACCTTTGCTCACTAATAAATATGGGTGATATTACTCCCGCAAAGTACATGCTATTTCTTCTCAGGTAGGTTCTGACCTCTACCTACTAATCTGTCCATATCTCCCTCATAAGAATTCCAAATTAAGTGATTCCAGTGGCTACAAATCCGCGACACATATAACTATAATTCATATGTTAACACTTTATTTTAATTCCTTATAGAAGTTTCCCAAAAATTAAAACACCGAAGCTATCCTAACATATTCTTCCCTGATTAACCATTTTCTGATCTTTTTTTACTAATCGGACCATATCTACCTCATAGGAACTCTAAATTGAATTATTCCAGTGGCTAAAAATCCGTGACACATATATCTATAATTCATATGTTAACCATTTATTTTAATTCCTTGTAGATTGTTCCCAGAAATTAAAACACCGAAGCTTAAAATTCTGCCATCCATAGCCATACCCATGCAGAACTATCTACACCAACCTAAGTATTCAAACATACATCACATGCAAGATCAATATGTAACATGATATAGCAACATCCATGACCAATCATCAAAGTTCTAAGATCAAAATCTCATATAAATATTATAAGTTTCAAAAGTTTTCTTCAAAAAGAAATATTGTTAAACTTACCTAAGAATCTCCCTAGCTTACTTAGTGAATTGGTTTTCTTGTTTCCTCTTGAAAGAAGTAGCAAGATTCCTTCCTTCCCTTAGCTTTTCTAGCAGCTTAGGTAAGAGAAGGAGGGTGAATTTTTGATCCTCAAGGATGAAGAAGAAAAATGGACTCAAGTGAAGATTAAGGTAACTTACCTTGAGTACTTGGCCTTCTAAACTTCTCCTTCTTCTTCCTTCCTTTCTTCTCCTCTCTTTCTCTCCTTTCCTCACTCTACCTTACTTCTATTTCTCTCTCTTCCTCACTTAGACGAAATCAAAATGTTGTAGGGGTGGGTTTTGCTTATATAGACCACCAAATAATACACCTTTCATGATCATGGGTCTACCTTATCACAATTAGGATACACTTTGTTGAATTTTTGGAAAACAAACAACTTATGTTCTTGTCTTCCTTTTCCTTAGTCAAGATATGCATAGGAAAAGGAGATTTGTTTTTTGAAAATTAAGATGATATGTTTTTAAGATAAAGGACAAGGTCCCTTTGATTTAGGGATTCATTTCCATTTTCTTTTGTCTTAAACAAGTATGATATGTTTTCCTTTTTAGGTGGCAAATTTCTAGCCCTTGAATCTCCATTATTTGGTTGATATTATTTGTGTGGGATATGAATGTTTTGTCCTAATGCCATGTATTATCATACCACTTGCTAAAATTATGAGTGTACGATATAGATGTTTTTGTCCTAAAGCCTTGTATTATCACGCCACTTGCCAAAATGATGAATATAGAATCACACCACTTGCTAAATTTTTGTCATCATGCCATGTAACTTAATCTTTATTATTATTACATTATTATATCATCACCTAATTTATTTTATTTTATTTTTCCTCTTGGATTTGGGCTTATTCCTACCCATTATGGGCTTGTTCCTACCCATTTTCATTGCTTTGGATAAAATTCTTCCTTTCTTGGAGGGCTTGGCCACATTTTCATAATTTTTGGGCTATTGGTCCAATTACTATATCCTAGTCCAAGTCTATGTTTTATTTCTTGCTTAGGTTATCTAATGGGCTTGTTAGAAACTTATGTGAAGTGGAAAAAATCTATATGAAGTGTCCATAGGTAAAAGCCCAATGTATGGGTAAAGATTTTAAACTTAGTAACTCTAGTTCTTGAATTAGGAAAAATTACCCTAATCCAATGTTCTTGAAATTTTAAGACCTTTACTTATTTCTAAAAATTTATCTTCCTTATCCAAGAATTTTGCATCTCTTTAGTATGTTATTTCTAATTTATTTCATATTAGGTTTTCCCTCTTTATTTGTTCTCTTAATGTTAGAAACATTTTCTATGCATATACATAAGGTGAAGAATTTCTAAGGATTATATTTCCTTAGATATCTAAAATATTGTCTAGTAAATTTTATTTCCTTAATTAAATATTTATGTACTTTTATCAATAAAGGAAACGAAATTAGGGATGTTACATTTGTGAATCTTACAATTCGATACGATTCACGATTTACAATTCAAAAATAAGTCATGATTTGACAATTATGAATGAAATCAATAAAAAGATTGTTAATTGTTAAATCATTCTTAATAGTTTCACCTTTTTTTTTGCCTCCCTCTACCTCTAACTATTAAGCTACTCTCCATCAGATTTACTTTTTTCATTGGGGAATTAGCCAATTGGTAGCATTTTCTAAAAAGAAATTATCTTATTAAATCAATTTAAGGAGCAAGCAAGACATCAATCGAGTAAGTAGTGCCCAGATAATTTAAGTCATGGATGGAAGATATAGAACAAGACTATTAATGTGGCAGCATGATGAACAATGCCATTCATAAATTTTTATAACTACTTGCCAAAGGCATTGCACATACCTGTACATATATCAATAGAGGCAAGGTCACTGGACCCATTCCCTATAAGATTGAAAAACCATCTTTATCCTCAGTCACTGCTCTAATAGGAGTCTCATGAAAATCAAATGAGATAACATGCCTTCGCTGAGCAGAGATGTCATATAGACGAACCTGTTTGGAAGCCCAAGGATGACAAATTGAAAAGTGATTTAGTGCATTTAAAATTAAGCAGAGCTGCTAGAGGGTAGATAATAAAACACTTGACCTTTTTTCTTTTCTGAAATAACAAGATATGTAAGAACTAAGTAAATGTCCGCAATTTGATCACTCCATCCTAGTTTATAATAGGAAAATATAATTTGACAAAAATGTCATTCAGTAGACTTTATTAAGAACAAGAAAAATGTCAAATTGCCAATGACAAGAAAAATATTATTGTTAAAAAACCCATATACTAATTCATATTTACTTTGAGGAATCAAATAATGTCTAATTGTCTATATATGCAGCACAACTTTGCCTATATTTGTATAGCCAATCCAAAGTCCAAAAAAAAGGGAGGATTGTGTTAAGTTTGCGACAACCAACATATAACTTTATCAAATTTACGTGAACATAGATCAATGAAATAATAGTATGGTTAGGTCGTTGCCTGAAAGCATCGCGCTATATAACTCGAGTACAATGTCAAAAGAGTAAGAGCCGCTGCATCGACTCCAGGTGCTATAAAAAATATGCAAGGATTTCCACACTTTCGTGAACAGGTGTGAGTAAAGAAGTTAGTTCATGAGTGTAGGATCCATTTTAGAACTTAAAATGTAAGCACACTTACATGTAAATCAATGAAAATAGTTTATACCATGATTAGGAGAAGAATCAACATCATGTGCCTACAAAAAAATAAGTGGATAGGAGAAAAGGAAAAAAAATTAAATACTTCAAGTTTTAAACTTTAGTACACTAGTAAGTCAAGAATTAACAATGAGGAAGGCATAATAGTTGATAAGGAGTTGAAGAACAACGAGGTAGATGTAAAAAAATTAAGAGATAGGATCATAGCTCTAAAACTTATAGTGGAGAAAGACACTTTTAGTGTGTTTAGTGTATATGCACCACAAGTAGGATTAGAGAAGCATCACAAGATAAATTTTTAAAAGGATCTAGAAGGTTTAGTTCAAAAAATACCTTTGGGAGAAAAAAGTTTCCTAGGAGGGATCTAAATGGGCATGTAGGGAGTAAAACTAGAGGATACGAGGGCATACATGGAAGATAAGGATTAGAAGAAGCAAATAAAGAGCGTAAAACTATCTTGTATTTTTCTTTAACTTTTAATTTTACAATAGCAAACACTTATTTTAAGAAGTAGATAAAACATCTTATCGCGTACAAGGATAAAAAAGCAAGCTCTCAAGTAGATTTCTTTTTTATAAGAAAATCATATAAAAAGTATTGCATAGATTGCAAATTCATACCTAGAGAGAGCTTAGCAACCCAACACAAAATTTTAGTTATAGATGTACGAGTTAAGAGAAGAGTTAAAACAATCATAAAAGAGTTTCGAGAATTAGGTGGTGGCAATTAAAGGATGAACAACAAAGGAGCTTTCAAAGAAGAGTAGGGGAAGAGGAATTTTAGAAAGTACAACGAAGTGCTAACGATATATGGGATAAGGTGGACAAAGAGATTAGGAAAATAGCAAAAAAAATTACTTGAAAAATTAATAGGCATTGTACGAAAGGGTAAAGAATCTTGGTGGTAGAATGCAGAGGTGCAAGATAGGATTAAAGTTAAAAGGGAGAATTCTATAGTGTGACACTTATGTAAAGATAATGAAAATTGAAAAAAAAATAAAGATGGTAAGAAAGATGTTAATAAAGCTATGAGTAAAGCAAGAACTAGAGTTTTTGAGAGTTTATACCAAAGGTTAGGAACTCAAGATGGTGAAAGAAAAATTTTTAAACTTGTGAAAAGTAGCAAAAGAAAGACAAGAGACTTAAACTAGGTGAAATGTATTGAAGATAAAGAGGGTAATGTTTTGGTAAAGGAGCATGATATACAAAAACGATGGAATAGTTACTTTCCAGTGCTTTTTAACGAAAGACATGAGTTTTTTTATCACTTTGATAGATTAAGTATTGTAAAAGACAACTGAAATTATACCTTTTATCGTATTTAGGAATTCGAAGTAGAGAGCTTTAAAGAGAATGAATAATAGCCAAGCAGCAAGACCTAATAATATATCTAAGGAGGTGTGAAAAGGTCTAGGTAGGAAAGGAATAAATTAGCTCACTAAGTTGTTTAATAAGATTATGATATCTACGATAATGCCATATGAATGAAGGAAAATCACTTTAATCTCTATCTCTAAAAATAAGGAAGACATGCGAAACTATACCAACTATAGGAAGATTAAACTCATAAACCATAAAACAAAGTTATGGGAGAAGATCATTGTGCAAAGATTAAGACAAAAGACTCAAGTCAAAAAGAATCATTTTGGTTTCATGCCAAAAAGATCAGCCATGGAAGCAAGTTACTTACTATAGAGATTGATGGAGAAATATTAAAGAAATAAAAAATATTTACATATAGTTTTCATCGATTTGGAAAAGGCGTCGTATGATAAAGTGTTGAAAGAAATTTCATGGAAAACTTTAAAAAAGAAAAGAGTACGTATTGCTTATATTCGAACAAATAAAGATATGTACAATAAGATCATAACTTGTGTGAGAACACAGGATTTCCCATAACTATAGGATCACATTAAGGTTCATATCTGAGCCCATATCTTTTTAACTTGATTTTGGATACAGTTACTAAACATATCCAAAAATTGAGTCATCGATATATGATTTTTACAAATGATATAATCTTAGTTGGTGAATCGGAAGAGAAAATAAATATGAAGTTACAACAATGGAGACAAGTTTTAAAAACACATGACTTTCGTATAAGTAAAAATAAAACAAAATATATAGAAAGAAATTTTAGTAAAAGGCGAACAAATATGAATTTAAAGATAAAACTTAAAGATCATCTTATAAAACAACAACAACCAAGCCTTTTTCCACTGACGCCATAGTAGCATATTATAAATGAGATCAATAGATAAATTCTTAACTGTTTCACCCATTGTTTACTTTGGCCTTTCACTTCTTCTAATTATAGAGTTGCACTCCATTTAATATACTCTTATCAGTAAGGCTTCTACAGGTCTTCTCCATAAATTGCCAAACCACCTTAAACAAGATTTCATCTTCTTCACAATAGGTGCTACCCCAAATTTCTCTCTAATGCACTCATTTCTAATCCTATCTCTTCTAGAGAGTCCACACATCCAGCGCAACATTCTCACCTCTGTGACATTGAGTTTATCTTCATGTTATTTTTTAACCGCCTAACATTCAGTACCATACAATATAACAGGTCTTATAGTTATACAGTAAAATTTTCCTTTAGCTTTGAGCGGCAAATATCATCTTATAAAATAAGTTACAATTTTTAAATATCTTGGGTCCATTATACACAAAGACAAAAAAGTAAAGATGACGTAAACTATAGGATCCAAGTAGAATAAATGAAATAAAAGAAAGTTTCGGGTGTCATCTGTAATAGAAAAGTGTTGTTTAGAGTTAAAAGAAAATTTTACCATACAACTATAAGACCTACATTACTATATAATATTGAATGTTAGGCTGTTAAAAGATATCATGAAAATAAACTCAATGTTGCAAAGATGAAAATGTTGTGTAAGATATGTGGACATACTAGAATAGATATGATTAACAATGATACTAGAATAGATATGATTAATAATGAGTGCATTTAATTAATCAGCCATATCTCCCTCTATGTTAACAATTTCCTTTAATTGCCTATATATTTATCCCAAAAATTTAAACACAGAAGCATGCTTAACAGATTTTTCCCTGATTAACTATTTTCTGACCACTGCTTACTAATCATACAATATCTCCCTCATCTAGACTCCAAATTAAGTTATTCCAGTGGCTAAAAATCCATTATTCATAGATCTAAATTTTTTATGTTAACCATTTCTTTTAATTCCTAATCAATTCTTCCTAGAATTTTAAAAACAAAAGCTTCCCTAGTTACTTTAAAATCCGGTTTCCTAACCAAACTTTTCTTAAGGTTCCGTTCATCATTATATTACATCCTCTTCCATTTTCTTCCTAATTTACATAAAATCATATTCCATCAATTTTTTACCACCTTCGAATATACAAAATAACAACATAGAAATCATAAAATTCTACCATCCATAGCTATACCTATGTAGAACTTTTCACACCAATCGAAATGTTCAAAATATTCATCATATGCAAAATAACATGTAACATGATATAGCAACATTCATGACCAATCATCAAAGTAGCAAATATTGTAAATTTCATTAAAGTTCTAAGATCAAAATCTCATATAAATGTTACAAAATTTTAAAGCTTTTCTTTAAAAAGAGATATTGTTAAAAGAAGTAGCAAGATTCCTTCCTTCCCTTAGCTTTTCTAACAGTTTAAATAAAAGAAGGAGGGTGAGTTTTGAACCCCAAGGATGAATAGAAAAGATGGATTCAAGTTTAGATTAAGCTAACTTACCTTGAGTACTTAGTCCTCTAGACTTCTCCTTCTTCTTCCTTCCTTTCTTCTCCTCTCTTTCTCTCCTTTCCTCACTCTACCTTTCTTCTATTTTTCCTTTCCATCACTTGGATGAAATTATAATGTTATAAGGGTGGGTTTTGCTTAAATAATCTATTAAGTGATTCACATTTCATGATCATGGGTCTACCTTATCACAAGTAGGATGCACTTGGTTATCTTTTAGAGAAAGATAACTCATGTTCTTGTCTTCCTCTCCATTAGTCAATATATGCATAGCAAAAGGAGATTTGTATTTTGAAAATTATGATAAAATGTTCTTAAGACAAGGGACAAGGTCCCTTTGATTTAGGGATTCTTTTTCTTTTTCTTTTGTCTCACTCAAGTATGATAGGTTTGCCTTTCTAGGAGGCAAATTTTCAGCTCTTGAGTTTCCCTTGCTCAGCTAAAATTATTTATGTAGGATAAGGATGTTTTGTCATAATTCCATGTATTATTACCCACTTGTTGAAATTATGAATGTAGGATATAGATGTTTTGTCCTAATGTCATGTGACCTAATCTTGATTATTATTTCACTACTATTCGTCACATGATTATTATTATTTTCCCTCTTGGATTTGGGCTCATTCTTACCCATTTCCTTTGCTTTGGCTAAAGTTCTACCTTTCATAGAGAGCTTGGTCATATTTTCATAATTTTTGGGCTATTGGTTCAACTTCTATATCCTAGTCTAAGGCTATGTTTTATTTCTTGCTTGGGCTATCCAATTGGCTTACTAGAAACTTATGTGAAGTGGAAAAAACTCTATATGAAGTGTTCATAGGTGAAAGGCCAATGTATGGGTGGAGATGTTAAACTTAGGAACTCTAACTCTTGAATTAGGAAAAATTACCCTAATCGAATCTTTTTGAAATTTTAACACCTTTACTTACTTCGCAAAAAATTATCTTCCTTACCAAAGAATTTCTCCTCTCTTTAATATGTTATTTCTAATTTTTCCTATTAGGTTTTCTCTCTTTACCTATTCCCTTAATGTTAGAAACATTTTCTATGAATACACATAAGGTGAAGAATTTCTAAGGATTATATTTCCTTAGATATCTAAAAATTGTCGCTTAAATTTTATTTCCTTAATTAAATATTTATGTACCTTTATTAATAAAAGAAATAAAATTATGGATGTTACATTAAATATTTATGTACCTTTATCAATAAATGAAACAAAATTAGGGATGTTACACTGTCTGCTGGAAAAGAGCCGGAAGGTAGTCAAAGAAGAAAAGGAAAGGCGGACTACCTAGAAAAAGAGAAGAGAATTCCTAATTCTTGATAGAAATGTGACGAGAAAGAATGTTATGGCAGGCAAGAAGCCCTTAGCCATAGGATCTAGACCTTCTGTACAGAATACTACAGGAGAAAAGTGTGTGAAATGTGGGTGGTCCCACGGAGATAAACCTTGTTTCTACAGCTAGGCTACATGTTTTCTTTGCGGACAAAAAGGGCATTTGACTCGACGATGCCCATTGGGAAGTGAGAAAAGAATTGAACAAGCTCAACTAGCCAGGGGAAGGGTTTTTACCTTAAATAGAGTAGAGGCAAAGCAAGCTCCTGACCTGATACAAGGTACGTGTTATCTCAAAAGTTCTCCTCTAGTTGCACTATTTTATTCAGGCACTAGTTATTCTTTTATAGCATCAAAATATGTGGAGAAACTACAATATCTTTTTTCTAATTTTACTTTTGAACTATACGGATAACCCTTATGGGATCTAGAATAAGTACTTTGATAGTTTGTAAGAGCTATCCTATTATGGTGCATGGTAGATCTTTTGTAGTTGATTTGATTTGTCTACCCTTGGAAGGTATGGATGTTATCTTGGGTATGGATTGACTGAGTTAAAATCAGGTTCTTTTGAATTGCTGTTCAAAAACTCTTGAATTTTCCTCTAACTCTCCCAAATAACCAAGGTGTAGAGTTATCAACGCTAGTGAACTCCGTAACAAGTTAGTTGATGCAAGTTAGTACTGTTTTCTTTTGTAAGCTCTTAATCTAGAAATTGAGTAAGAACTATTGAAGATTCCTGTAGTTTGTGATTTTTTGAAAGTTTTTCCCTATGAAATCTCTGAACCACCACTTACGCGAGAAGTGGAATTCTCCATTGACTTAGTGCCTGGGGCAATACCTATTTCTCTCACACCTTATATGATGTCCCCTGTGGAGTTGAAAGAGCTTAAGAAGTAGATCAAGGAGTTATTAGAAAAGAATTTTATCTGGCCCAGTGTATAACCGAGGGAGTTCCTATATTGTTCATGAAGAAGAAGGATGGTAGCATACAACTATGTATTGATTATAGATAGCTTAACAAAGCGACCATCAAGAATAAGTACCCGTTAGATAGATGACTTGTTAGATTAACTAGAAAGGACCATTGTTTTCTCTAAGATAGATATGAGATTAGGGCATCATAAGATAAGAGCGAAAGAAGAAGATATTCTAAAGACAACATTTAGATCTAGATACAAACACTATGAATTCCTAGTTATGCCATTTGGAGTTACAAATGCACTTGCAATTTTTATGGACTATACGAACCATATCTTTCGCTCGTATTTGGACCCATTTGTAGTTGTTTTCATAGATGATATCTTGATATACTTAAAGAATGTAGAAGAGCATGGTTAGCATCTTTGAATAGTACTTCAGACTCTGAAGGCAAAGAAACTCTTTGCTAAACTAGAGAAATGTGAATTATGGTTGCAAGAGGTGAAATTCTTAGGTCACATTGTTTCTAAGAATGGTGTGTTAGTGGATCTCAGTAAAACAGAAGCAGTCCTTAAGTGGGAAAGGCCTAAAATCATGACTGAAATTCGAAGCATTTTGGGGTTGGCTCAGTACCATAGAAGATTTATACAATGATTTTCTTAAATAGCCCTGCTTTTGACCAGATTAACCAGGAAGGGAAGTTTGGTTAAATGGACTCAAGAATGTGAATATAGTTTTCAAGAACTCAAAACTCAGCTAACTATGCCCCTAATTCTAACTATTCCTAATCCTTCAAGGAATTTTGAAGCATACACATATGCTTCTAAAAAGGAGCTAGGGTGTGTCTTGATGCAAGAAAATAAAGCAGTTGCCTATGCTTCTAGGAAATTGAGACTGCATGAAGAAAATTTTCCCACTTATGACTTAGAGTTGGCTGTGATAGTCTTTTCTTTAAAGATTTGGTGTCATTATCTATACGATGCTGTGTTTGAAGTGTACAATGACTATAAGAGTATGAAATATCTTTTTGATAAGAAGGAACTAAATATGAGACAAAGAAGGTGGATGGAATTCATTAATGACTACAAGATTGAACTAAAGTACTATATGAGAAAGAGAATGTAGTAGCAAATGCATTAAGCTGGAAATCCTTGCATTCGAATTAGATGCTAGTAAAGGAGATAGGATTAATTGATGAATTCAAAAATTTGAGATTGTTAGTCATAACTACTCTCAAGAGTTTACTTCTTATTTAGCTACAAATCGAATGCAATTTGAAAACACAGATTAAGGAAGCGCAAATGCAAGATTCATTTCTACAAAGCCGGAAGGATTAAGCTAACTTTACAAAGTCAGAAGATGGAATCATTTTATATTGAGAAAGGATTTGTGTACCAAAGGAGAAAAGTGTAAAGTCAAAAATCTTGGAGGAAGCCTATAAGAGCAACTATACTATTCATCTAGGAATCACTAAGATATATCAGGATGTGAAGATATCTTATTGGTGGCTGTGAATGAAGAAGGACATTGTTGAATTTGTTACAAAATGTTTGACTTGTCAAAAAATCAAGATAGAGCATCAAAGACCATCTAGAATGTTGCAACCGTTGGAAATCCTTGAGTGGAAATGGGATAGTATCTTTATAGATTTCGTTGCAAGATTGTTGAAGACATAGGCAAGCCATGATGCAATATAGATGATAGTGGAAAGCTTGAGAAAATATGCACACTTTTACTCATAAGAATCAATTATTCGCTTGATAAGTTGACACAACTATATGTGAGAGAAATTATTTGACTGCATAGGGTTCCAAACAACATCATTTCATACCGAAACCCCATATTCACTTCTAGGTTTTGGAGAGCTCTATAAGAACCATTGTACACCGAGTTACATTTTAGCACCGTATATCATCTGCAAACGGATGATAAAATCGCACGGACCATTTAGACCCTGGAAGATAAGTTGAGGGCATGCACTTTAGAACAAGGGAAAGAGTGGAATAAGTATTTACCATTAGCGGAGTTTGCATACAACAATGGATATCATTCAAAAAACGGGATAGTGCCCTAAGAAGCCTTGTATGGCAAGAAATGCAAGTCACCTCTATGTTGGTATAAAGTGGGAGAGAGGAAGTTTCTAGGCCTAAAATGGTGTGGAATACTATTGAATATATACAAATTATTCGAGAAAAATTGTGAACTACTCAAAGTTGATAGAAAAGTTACTACGACAAAAGGAGAAAGTTGTTGCAGTTTCAATAAGGGGAAAATGTGTTCCTCAAAATCTCTCATACTGCTGGAATTGGTCGAGCCATGAAAGTCAAGAAACTGAGCCCACAATATATAGGCCCTTATCATATTCTCAAGAAAATAGGGCCATCGGCATATCAAATATCTCTACCCCTGATGTTGTCAAATCTTGAAGATGTGTTTCATGTTTCCTAACTTTGTAAGTATATGCCAGACCCGTAACATACAATTTAGGAAGAATTAGTAGCTGTGAAGGAAAATTTAACTTACCGATTGGAGCTAATTGCGGTTTTAGATAGGGATATAAAATAGCTGAGGAGTAAAATCGTTTTGATGGTAAAGGTAGCTTGGAAAGGGTTAATAGAAGAAGAAGCTACGTGGGAAAGGGAGGATGACATGAGACACAAATGTCCATAACTCTTTGAAGACAGGTAACTTCTAAATTTTGAGGACAAAATTTCTTTTTAAGGGAGAAAATTGTAACACCCTTGGATTTTCTTCTCTTTTAACAAAATAACATTTTGGGAAGAGTCAAAATGAATTATTTTATTATTTCTTGCATACATATTTATAAGTGCAGCAAGTGAGAATTCCCATTTTTAGAAAAAAAAATTCCTAAAGGGCAAAATAGTAATTTCTCACCTTTTAGGGCTGGAATCGAGCAGCCAAAAGTGGAATGAAGATCTATGAAATGTGTGATCCAAAAGTCCCTTAGAATTTGTCTTAAGAGAAGATTAATCCATTTTGACAAATCACTTAAGCCAAACATGGCCTTGGTTAAGGAGATAGTCACACCTTAATGGAGTTGCAATTTTGTAATAGTTAGGGAAAAGAGTGGCAAAGGTTAAGGAGGGAAGAGGCTTCTTGGAGAAGCTTCATTTTTTTTATAAATATTTTCTCTTGACTTTGGGAGGAGAAGTCGATAGACTCAAGGGGGAGATGGAGGACTCACGGTGTACCAAGAAGAGAAGAAAAAGAATGAGGAGAGAGAGTGCAAGAAAGGGAAGATAAGGTAAGCTTTGGAGTTTTTGACCTCTTTACTTTAGTTTTTGCTTTTAATAGAGCTTCATGGAGTTGTTTTGATGGTAAAAATTTGCAGAAAATTTAGGTTGGAAGGGGGAGGAAGTCAAGAGCTTGAGAGAGAGGAAAAATCAAAATGTTAGTAGAAAGTAAGTTTAACTTCTAACCCATCTTGATTGTTGCATGGTTTGTGATATTTATGTGGATATGTACAAATGGATGTTGGAATGCATTAAAGAGGGTAGAGGTTGTTGGAAATGCTTATCTCTCATAAATGTGAGAAAGGGGAAATGGGGAATGGGTTTTGGATGATTTAAACTCTTTAGGTATGATGAAATATGCCATATATGACTTGAACAATGCATGTATGTTCCGCGTTTTGGCTAGTTGTATATGTTTTTGGCTGGTTGAGAGTGTGGAAACAAAGAAAATGATGAGCATTCCCAGAACTTGACCGTGTTCCAAGACACAACAGTGTTCCAAGACCCGACCAGGTTGTGTTTTGGGTGGATTTTTGTATGTTTCAGCTAGGACATGGCCGTGCTCTGTGACATGTCCAGGCCATGTTTGAGGCTGTCCTAACTCAAAATTGATTATTTTCTGCCTCAAATGAACTATAATAATTGGATTATAATCTGAGGAATTAAACTAAAGACTAATAACTTGAAATTGAGTGTAATACCAACCTGATAACTTCACCATTACTATTTAATCACGATTTATGTTATGAATTTCATCATAATGAGGAACCAAGTGATAATTGATTTGATGAAATCATTAATGCATGTACAGTCTATGATGCTCTACATGCTTAAGAAGAGGCAAGATACATACATAATTGATATGACGGCAATGCATATGATGTTGATTATTATGTATATGATGATGTGATTGTGGTTGGATAAATAAAAAGATGTATAAGACGTGGTATGACCCTTACATCAGTAAGGTGACCTGACAGGGTTGTTGGCTTATGATGGTACTGAATAAGGGACGTCCTATTACCTTGAGTGTGCTAAGTGATATATATATATATATATATATATATATATATATATATATATATATATATATATATATGATATTGATGCATAACCAGATTATGATGTTGAAAATGCACCCATACTATGTTAATCATGCTTTATTCATGTCATCTTTTTAATTCAAAAAGGAAAAATGTTTTCTATAGTTTATACAGCTAGACATAACTCGTAAGATTTCTAATTTTGTTTACTTTTTTTAATATTGAACTTGTTGGGACTTTGTTCTCATTACTTTCTATTTTGGGTGTTATGTTCAGACAGCAACAACTAAGATGTCTTTCTTGTTTCTGTCCTTGTTTCTAGAGATGCAGACAGTCGAGGTCCCTTATCTGGGAAAATGTACCATTATAGCTAACATTATAGTGGTAAACATTATAGTGCTGCCAACACCAGTGCCACCTCCTACACCTTTCGCGCCCTAGGGGTGATGGCATATTTAGGATGCTATATAGTTAGCTTAGAAAAATGTATCTAATGGATTGATCCATTTTTGGCGTAACCATATGGTACTTTCCCTTTTGGGTTATAATGCTTAGAACTTGAGGTTATACGTATAAATATAGCTAACATCTAATGTAGCTCTGAAAGCTGATAATATATATATGTATATGATTCTGCATATTGTCTACTGTGCTGCTATCTTTTGTTGCATCTTAATGTTTCATATTAATTTTAAGAGGCCAAAAGAATAACTCGATCCTTACATAATGTGGTCATGGTATAAGGTGTAACATCCCTAATTTCATTTCTTTTATTGATAAAAGTACATAAATATTTAATTAAGGAAATAACATTTATTAGACAATATTTTAGATATCTAAGGAAATATAATCCTTAGAAATTCTTCACCTTATGTATATGCATAGAAAATGTTTCTAACATTAAGAGAACAAATAAAGAGGGAAAACCTAATAGGAAAAACAATTAGAAATAACATACTAAAGAGATACAAAATTCTTCGATAAGGAAGATAAATTTTTAGAAACAAGTAAAAGTCTTAAAATTTCAAGAACATTGGATTAGGGTAACTTCACATAAGTTTCTAGCAAGCCCATTGGATAACCTAAGCAAGAAATAAAACATAGACTTGGACTAGGATATAGTAATTGGACCAATAGCCCAAAAATTATGAAAATGTGACCAAGCCCTCCAAGAAAGGTAGAATTTTATCCAAAGCAAAGAAAATGGGTAGGAATAAGCCCATAATGGGTAGGAATAAGCCCAAATCCAAGAGGAAAAATAAAATAAAATAAATTAGGTGAAGATATAATAATGTAATAATAATAAAGATTAGGTTACATGGCATTAAGACAAAAATTTAGCAAGTGGTGTGATTCTACATTCATAATTTTGGCAAGTGGCATCATAATACAAGGTTTTAGGACAAAAACATCTATATCGTACACTCATAATTTTAGCAAGTGGTATGATAATACATGGCATTAGGACAAAACATTCCTATCCCACAGAAATAATATCAACCAAATAATGGAGATTCAAGGGTTAGAAATTTGCCACCTAAAAAGGCAAACCTATCATACTTGTTTAAGACAAAAGAAAATGGAAATGAATCTCTAAATCAAAGGGACCTTGTCCCATATCTTAAGAACATATTATCATAATTTTCAAAATACAAATATCCTTTTCCTATGCATATCTTGACTAAGGAAGAGGAAGACAAGAACATAAGTTGTTTGTTTTCCAAAATTTCAACCATGTGTAATCTAATTGTGATAAGGTAGACCCATGATCATGAAAGGTGAATTATTTGGTGGTCTATATAAGAAAACCCAACCTTACAACATTATAATTTCGTCCAAGTGAGAGAGAGGAAAAATAGAAGCAAGGTAGAGTGAGGAAATGAGAGGAAGAAAGGAAGAAAGAGGAAGGAGAAGTCTAGTGGACTAAGTGCTCCAGGTAAGTTTAACAATATTTCTTTTTGAAGAAAACGTTTGAAACTTATAAAATTTATATGAGATTTTGATCTTAGAACTTTGATGATTGGTCATGATGTTGCTATATCATGTTACATATTGATCTTGCATGTGATGTATATTTGAATACTAAGACTGGTATAGAAAGTTCTGCATAGGTATGGCTATGGTTGGCAAAATTTTTAGCTTTTGTATTTTAATTTCGGGGAATTATCTGTATGGAATTAAAATAAATGGTTAACATAAGAATTAAAGATATATGTGTCACGGATTTTTAGCCACTGAAATCATTCAATTTGGAGTCCATATGAGGTAGATATGGTCTAATTAGTAGTCAAAGGTCAGAAAATGGTTCATCAGGGAAGAATATGTTAGGATAGCTTCTGTATTTTAATTTCTAGGAATTATCTGTAGGGAATTAAAATAAATGGTTAACATAAGCATTAAAGATATATGTGTCACGTATTTTTAACCACTGCATCATTCAATTTGGAGTCCATATGAGGTAGATATGGTCCGATTAGTAGTCAAAGGTCAGAAAATGGTTCATCGGGGAAGAATATGTTAGGATAGCTTCTGTATTTTAATTTTTAGGAATTATCTGTAGGGAATTAAAATAAATGTCAACATAAGCATTAAAGATATATGTGTCACAGATATTTAGCCACTGGAATCATTCCATTTGGAGTCCATATGAGGTAGCTATGGTCCGATTAGTTGTCAAAGGTCAGAAAATGGTTCATCAGGGAAGAATATGTTAGGATACCTTCTGTATTTTAATTTCTGAGAATTATTTGTATAGAATTAAAATAAATGGTTAACATAAGAATTATATCTATGTGTGTCATGGATTTTTAGCCACTAGAATCATTCAATTTGGAGTCCATATGAGGAAGATATGAGCTAATTAGTAGTCAAAGGTCAAAAAATGGTTCATCAGGGAAGAATATGTTAGGATACCTTCTGTATTTTAATTTCTGGGAATTATCTGTATGGAATTAAAATAAATGGTTAAGATAAGAATTATATCTATGTGTGTCATGGATTTTTAGCCACTGGAAGCATTCCATTTGGAGTCCATATGAGGAAGATATGAGCTAATTAGTAGTCAAAGGTCAGAAAATGGTTCATCAGGGAAGAATATGTTAGGATAGCTTCTGTATTTTAATTTCTGGGAATTATCTGTATGGAATTAAAATAAATGGTTAACATAAGAATTATAGATATGTGTGTCATGGATTTTTAGCCTCTGGAACCATTCAATTAGGAGTCATATGAGGAAGATATGAGCTGATTAGTAGTCAAAGGTCAGAAAATGGTTCATTAGGGAAGAATATGTTAGGATATCTTCTGTATTTTAATTTTTGGGAATTATTTGTATGGAATTAAAATAAATGATTAATATAAGAATTATAGATATGTGTGTCATGGACTTTTAGCCACTAGAATCACTCAAGTTGGAGTCCATATGAAGTAGATATGGTCTAATTAGTTGGTATAGATCAGAACCTATCTGAGAAGAAATAACATATACATTTAGGGAGTAATATGACCTTGATTTCTTAATATTCAGCTACATTGTTCAACATAATAGTTTTAGAGAATTGTTTTATCTTGAAATTGATACCAAGATCACCTACATCGGAGTTCAAATGAGGGAGTTATGCTCTGATTAGTAAAAGAAGGATAGATATGATGAAAACCTACATCAAGAAAATAAAGAAATAAAATTAATATTTAAAAAAAAAAGACGAATCTTATAAATGACTAGTATATGCCATAGCCATTGCGATTGTATAAACTTCTTACGATCTTAATTGTAAAATTCTGACATGGAAATATTTTATAAAGTGATATTTGAAATGGTTATGTTCATTGCATGATTACCAATGATTTATGGTAATAGTTATATTTTGATGAACATACTTGTTATTGAAAGCATATTTTTGGCTATCATTGTGAAAAGAAAAGAAATGAGCACGGTCACATGGCAATCCGTGTGTTACACCAGTAGGGGACGCCCTATCAACGATTATGATTATGATTATGATTATGATTATGAGAAAAGAAAGAGAAAGTGTGCCATGTCAGACGGAGCAAGAAAATCCCGTACCGAAGAGTAGAGGATACTCTCCCTGACCCGGATAGCTTGAAATGAGAATAAGTTGATGGCCATCATATGATATTCTAAAAATAGTTAATCCTGTCATACATATCATTACTGTATGATTCTTATGTGCATAGATATAATGCATTCATGTGACCAAAGATATTTTCTGTAGTTTATACAGCTGAACATGACGTGATGAGCTATATTGATGATGATTTATTATTGAACTTACTGGGATTTAATTCTCACTATATTTCCATATCATGTTCAGAAAATTAGTTATGCAAATGTTTCTATAGCTCTGGCTTTTAGTGCATGTTGGATCGAGTACTTTATGTTGGGCAGATCCCAGAAGCAAATAAAATGTTTGTGGTCGAGTTGGCTTAGATCCCGGTGAAGTTGCAACCACCCACACCTGTATCTCCGGAATTGGTCAACCAAAATAAATAAGATGTAGATTTTTATGTGTTTGATATGTTGTACATATGTTTTGATTAATGATATGTATGTGAACTCTGTATTGTATAAATTAAATAAATGTTATATTGAGTTAAGTTGTAACGAGGTAATAACTTCATGGTATTTAAAAAAAATTACTTAAATGGAGTTGTTACATAATTGGTATTAGAGCAGGTCGATCCTAGATGGCCAGTTGGTGGATGGTTATCTGAATGGATCTTATAGTGTCTTGAGTATGTTTTAGTTGTGCTGTGTAGGGGATCAATGATTCATATAGGTAAGAAATTACTAGTGTTTCCTATCTATATGCCGAGGTGGTGTTATGACTGCTATTAAACATTTTTGAACTAACTATTAGGCTTGATCACCTCAATAGCAGCATAACTTTGTTTAACCACAGTAGGAAATGGCACCACCAAGGAGGAATCCAGCAACCAATGCAGAGGAAACCCTGCACAACCTGGCCATGGCAATTCGAGACCAAGTCATGACTACCAACCAAATTTTACAATATCTCCAGAATGCTAATAACACAAATGTTGAGAATGATGCTAACAACCAGATGGCTGGAAAAGATAGTAGCATATTAGAGTTCCTGACGACTAGACCACCTTATTTCCAAGGTGGCTATGACCCAATGGTAGCCGAAAGGTGGATAAGGGAATTAGAGAAAATCTTTGAAGTGATGGGCAGTACTGAAGAGTAGGAAGTTATTTTGCTGCATATATGTTAAAGGATGAAGCAGAATACTGGTGGCGTGGAGCTAGAGAACTTTTAACTCATCAGGGAAAACAGATCACCTAGCAAGTGTTCAAGGACATTTTTTTTAAAAGTACTTTCCAAGTACTGTACGGGAAGAGAAAGAGATCGAATTTCTCCAACTCAGGCAAGGAAGCATGACCGTGGATCAGTATATCACAAAGTTCAAGGAGCTGTCTAAGTTCCCCTCTTATCTGCGATATATCCCAGATGAAGCATGGAAGGCGGTTAAGTTTAAAGCGGGACTACACCCGGAGATAAAGAATGTTGTTATAGCTATGGAGATCAGAGAGTTTGTACTTCTGATAAATAAATGTAGACTCCTGAAAAAGAGTTTAAGGGCAGTGGAGGACGAGAAGCAAAGGCGAAACCTATGAAAGAGGAAGAAAAATTTTTCCAACCTTGGAAAGAACATGAGAAGAAGTGGATATAGAGTTGGTAAGAGGCCATTGATTGCGGGTCCTAGGCCTTTTCAACAAGACCTTACCCCAGTCAAGTGCGCTAAGTGCAGATGCATGCATGGTAACCGGCCATGCTACATGGGACAAGATGTCTGCTTCAATTGCGGACAGAAGGGACATTTTGTGAGAAACTGCCCACAGAATGTGGGGAAGCAGCCAGAACAGAGGCCTCAGGTGAAAGGAAGGGTTTTCACCCAAAGCGGCCAAGAGGCTGCTCAATCTTTTGAAATGATTCAAGGTACATGCTATATCTATGGATTTGCTCTTATGGTGTTATTTGACTCTAGTGCTAGTCATTCATTTATATCGGAAGAATGTATTAGGAAGTTTCAGTTTCCTATATTTGAAACTCCCTATGAGCTAGCCGTAGTAACCCCTACAGGGGAACGGGTATTAACTTCCTCTGTATGTAAGGACTGTCAAGTCACCATCCAGGAGAAAAAATTTTCTGTAGACCTCGTATGTTTACCTTTAAAAGGTATTGAGGTCATTCTAGGGTTAGATTGGATGTCTAAAAATCGAGTCTTGCTGAATTGTTGTAATAAGACCGTTGAATTTCTATCTTTTACTCCGAAAGGCGAGATCTAGTTATTGATGCTAAATGCCAATCAAGTTAATAGGGAGTTAAAGAATGGAGTACTTGGATACATTCTCTTGTATTTATCAAACCTAGAAGTCGAATCAAAACTTGATGAAATCTCAATAGCCAACGAGTTTCCTAAAGTATTTCCATCAGATATTCCAGGCTTACCTCCCAAGAGAGAGATAGAGTTCTCTATTGATCTCCTACCTAGGACAGGGCCTATCTCTATTGCACCATATCGAATGGCCTCGAAGGAACTACAGGAACTCAAGAAATAGTTGGAGGAACTATTAGACAAGCAATTCATTAGACCGAGTGTATCACCTTGGGGAGCTCCTGTATTATTTGTTAAGAAGAAAGATGGGAGCTTGAGACTATGCATAGATTACAGACAGGTGAATAAGGTGACAATAAAAAACAAGTACCCTCTCCCTAGGATAGATGACTTATTGGATCAACTGAAGGGAGCCTCCATCTTTTCTAAAATTGACTTGAGGTCAGGATATCATCAGATTAGGATTAAGGAGGAGGACGTACCAAAAACTGCCTTCAGGACTAGGTATGGGCACTATGAGTTTCTCCTAATGCCCTTCGGGTTGACAAATGCACCTGCAATTTTCATGGATTACATGAATCGCATTTTTTGACCCTACCTAGATCAATTTGTTGTAGTGTTCATTGACGACATTTTGATATATTATAAGAGTGAGAAAGAATATGAACAACATCTCCGAATCATGCTGCAAGTGCTGAAAGAGAAAAAGTTATATGCCAAATTGGAGAAGTGTGAATTTTGGCTGTGAGAGGTGAAGTTTCTCGGACATGTTATCTCTAATAGTGGGGTAGCCGTAGATCCTAGCAAGATGGAAGCAGTGATTCAGTGGGAGAGACCAAAGACGGTTACAGAAGTCAGAAGTTTCTTGGGTTTGGCAGGATACTACAGGAGGTTTATACAAAACTTCTCTCCTATAGCCTTGCCATTGACTAAATTGACCAGGAAGGGAAGTCCTTTCAAATGGACTGATCAATGTGAAGCTAGTTTTCAGGAGCTTAAGACAAGACTGACCACTCCTTCAGTTTTAATTATTCCAGACCGCACAAGACTTTTTGAAGTGTATAGTGATGCTTCAAAGAAAGGACTAGGGTGTGTACTAATGCAAGACAAGAGAGTAGTTGCTTACGCCTCTAGACAACTAAGACCCCACGAAGGAAACTATCTAACCCATGATCTTGAATTGGCAGCGGTGGTGTTTGCTTTAAAGTTTTGGTGACATTACTTATACGGAGCAACCTTTGAAGTATATTATGATCACAAGAGTCTTAAATATCTCTTTGATCAAAAGGAGTTAAATATGAGGCAACGAAGATGGGTGGAATTTCTCAATGACTACAAGTTTGAGATAAAGTATCATCCAGGTAAGGCGAATGTTGTAGCTGATGCCTTAAATCAAAAATCTCTACACATGGGCCAGATGATGTTGTACGAGATGCAAATGCTAGAGGAGTTTTGGAATTTGAAGCTGGACACTAGTTTTTCCTCAAAGAAGCTAACCATTAATGGTTTAAGTATAGGGTGTGACCTTAGAGCCCAGATCAAAGAGGCTCAAGTTCACAACCAATACTTACAAGATCATAAAGATCAAGGAAATTTTTCTGTCATGGAAGATGGAGCAATCATCTATCAAGGAAGGATTTGTGTCCCTCAAGAATGAGAGTTGAGGACTAAGATCCTGCAGGAAGCGCATCAAAGTAAATACACAGTCCATCCTAGATGTATTAAAATGTACTAGGATTTAAAAAGGATGTATTGGTGGCCGGGGATGAAAAAGGATATTGCCGAGACTGTAGCGAAATGTCTCATTTGTCAAAAGGTGAAGGTGGAGTATCAAAAACCAGCAGGATTTCTACAACTTCTTGAGATCCCTAAATGGAAATGGGACAGTATCTCAATGGACTTTATTGTGAGATTACCTAAGACTTCAGTGGGACATGACTCTATCTGGGTAATAATTGACAGATTAACCAAATCTGCTCACTTTTTTGCCCATAAAAATTAACTATTCACTGGATAAATTAGCTCAATTGTATGTCCAAGAAATAGTTAGACTGCATGGAATTCCCTTAAATATCGTTTCTGATAGAGATCCGAGGTTCACATCGAGGTTTTGGAAGGCGTTGCAAGAAGTGTTTGGTACTCAGTTGCGGTTCAGTACTACCTACCATCCTCAAACTGACAGGCAGACAAAACGAACCATTCAAACCCTAGAAGATATGTTGAGGGCCTGTGTGATAGAGCAAGGCAAAGGATGGGATAAGTACCTACCTTTAGTAGAGTTTGCTTATAATAATAGCTATCACTCTAGTATTAAGATGGCCCCTTATGAAGCTTTATACAATAGAAATTGCCGATCTCCACTATGTTGGTTTGAGGTAGGAGAAAAGAACTTGTTGGGTCCTGATCTAGTTTAACAAACCACTGAACAAATTAGGATGATACGAGATAAAATAGTCACAGCTCAAAGTCGGCCAAAGAGTTACTATGATAAGAGACATAGACCTCTGGAGTTTGAGGAAGGGGAGCATGTATTTCTAAAACTTTCTCCGACCACTGGAGTTGGTAGGTCTCTGAAGACCAAAAAGCAAAATCTGCGATTTTTAGGACCATACCAAATTCTGAAGAAAGTAGGGACGTCAGCATATCAAGTTGCTTTCCCACCTAATTTGTCCAACTTGCATAATGTTTTCCATGTATCACAGCTCCGAAAGTATCTTCTAGACTCTTCACATGTGATACAAGATGAACCAATCCAAATAAAGGAGAACATGACATACCAGCTAGTACCAGCATCTATATTGGACACTGACGTGAAGCAATTGCGGAACAAAACTATTCCCCTAGTTAAGGTGTTATGGGAAGGTTTGACTCTAGAAGAAGCAACTAGGGAGTTAGAAGAAGTCATGAGGAAGAAATATCCGCAATTGTTCTTATTAGGTAATTTCTGAAATTTTGAGGACAAAATTTCTTTTAGGGGGAGAGAAATGTAACATCCCTAATTTCATATCTTTTATTAATAAAAGTACATAAATATTTAATTAAGGAAATAAAATTTATTAGACAATATTTTAGATATCTAAGGAAATATAATCCTTAGAAATTCCTCACCTTATGTATATGCATAGAAAATGTTTCTAACATTAAGAAAACAAATAATGAGGGAAAACCTAATAGGAAAAACAATTAGAAATAACATACTAAAGAGATACAAAATTCATGGATAAGGAAGATAAATTTTTAGAAACAAGAAAATGTCTTAAAATTTCAAGAACATTGGATTAGGGTAATTTTTCCTAATTCAAGAATTAGAGTTACTAAGTTTAAAATCTTTACCCATACATTGGGCTTTTACCTATGGACACTTCATATAGAGTTTTTCCACTTCACATAAGTTTCTAGCAAGCCCATTGGATAACCTAAGCAAGAAATAAAACACAGACTTGGATTAGGATATAGTAATTGGACCAATAGCCCAAAAATTATGAAAATGTGACCAAGCCCTCCAAGAAAGGTAGAATTTTATCCAAAGTAAAGAAAATGGGTAGGAATAAGCCCATAATAGGTAGGAATAAGCCCAAATCCAAGAGAAAAAATAAAATAAAATAAATTAGGTGAAGATATAATAATGTAATAATAATAAAGATTAGGTTACATGGCATTAAGACAAAAATTTAGCAAGTGGTGTGATTCTACATTCATAATTTTGGCAAGTGGCATGATAATACAAGGCTTTAGGACAAAAACATCTTATCCTACACTCATAATTTTAGCAACTGGTATGATAATACATGGCATTAGGACAAAACATTCCTATCCCACACAAATAATATAAACCAAATACTGAAGATTCAAGGGCTAAAAATTTGCCACCTAAAAAGGCAAACCTATCATACTTGTTTAAGACAAAAGAAAATGGAAATGAATCCCTAAATCAAAGGGACCTTGTCCCATATCTTAAGAACATATTATCATAATTTTCAAAATACAAATCTCCTTTTCCTATGCATATCTTGACTATGCAAGAGGAAGACAAGAACATAAGTTGTTTGTTTTCCAAAAATTCAACCAAGTGTAATCTAATTGTGATAAGGTAGACCCATGATCATGAAAGGTGAATTATTTGGTGGTCTATATAAGAAAACCCACCCTTACAACATTATAATTTCGTCCAAGCGAGGGAGAGGAAAAATAGAAGCAAGGTAGAGTGAGGAAAGGAGAGGAAGAAAGGAAGAAAGATGAAGGAGAAGTCTAGTGGACTAAGTGCTCCAGGTAAGTTTAACAATATTTCTTTTTGAAGAAAACTTTTGAAACTTATAAAATTTATATGAGATTTTGATCTTAGAACTTTGATGATTGGTCATGATGTTGCTATATCATGTTACATATTGATCTTGCATGTGATGTATGTTTGAATACTAAGACTGGTATAGAAAGTTCTGCATAGGTATGGCTATGGGTGGCAAACTTTTTAGCTTCTGTATTTTAATTTCTGGGAATTATCTGTAGGGAATTAAAATAAAAGGTTAACTTAAGAATTAAAGATATATGTGTCACAGATTTTTAGCCACTGGAATCATTCAATTTGGAGTCCATATGAGGTAGATATGGTCTGATTTGTAGTCAAAGGTCAGAAAATGGTTCATCAGGGAAGAATATGTTAGGATAGATTTTGTATTTTAATTTCTGGAAATTATCTATATGGAATTAAAATAAATGATTAACATAATCATTAAAGATATATGTGTCACGGAATTTTAACCACTGGAATCATTCAATTTGGAGTCCATATGAGGTAGATATGGTCCGATTAGTAGTCAAAGGTCAGAAAATGGTTCATCGGGAAACATTATATTAGGATAGCTTTTGTATTTTAATTTCTAGGAATTATTTGTAGGGAATTAAAATAAATAGTTCACATAAGAATTAAAGATATATGTGTCACGGATATTTAGCCACTGGAATCATTCAATTTAGAGTCCATATGAGGTAGCTATGGTCCGATTAGCTGTCAAAGGTCAAAAAATGGTTCATCAGGGAAGAATATGTTAGGATAGCTTCTGTATTTTAATTTCTGGGAATTATCTGTATGGAATTAAAATAAATGGTTAACATACGAATTATAGCTATGTGTGTCATGGATTTTTAGCCACTGGAATCATTCAAGTTGGAGTCCATATGAAGTAGATATGGTCTGATTAGTATGTTGACGTCAGAATCTATCCGAGAAGATATAACCTGTACATTTATGAAGTAATATCACCTTGATTTCTTAATATTTCGCTATATTTTTCAACATAATAGTTTTAGATAATTGCTTTATCTTGAAATTGACACCAAGATCACCTACATCGTAGTTTAAATGAGGGAGTTATGCTCTAATTAGTAAAAGAAGGTTAGATATGATGAAAACCTACATCAAGAAAATAAATAAATAAAATTAATATTTAAAAAAAACTAATCTTATAAATGACTAGTTTATGCCATAGCCATTGCGATTGTATGAACTTCTTACCATCTTAATTGTAAAATTCTGACATGGAAATATTTTATAAAGTGATATTTGAAATGGTTATGTTCATTGCATGATTACCAATGATTTATGGTAATAGTTATATTTTGATGAACATACTTGTTATTGAAAGCATATTTTTGGCTATCATTGTGAAAAGAAAAGAAATGAGCACGGTCACATGGCAATCCATGTGGTGCACCAATAGGAGACGCCCTACCAACGGTTATGATTATGATTATGATTATGATTATGAGAAAAGAAAGAGAAAGTGTGCCATGTCAGACGGAGCAAGAAAATCCCGTACCGAAGAGTAGAGGATACTCACCCTGACCGGGGTAGCTTGAAATGAGAATAAGTTGATGGCCATCATATGATATTCTAAAAATAGTTAATCCTGTCATACATATCATTACTATATGATTCTTATGTGCATAGATATAATGCATTCATGTGACCAAAGATATTTTCTATAGTTTATACAGCTGAACATGACGTGATGAGCTATATTGATGATGATTTATTGTTGAACTTACTAGGATTTAATTCTCACTATATTTCCATATCATGTTCAGAAAATTAGTTATGCAGATTTTTCTTTAGCTCTGGCTTTTAGTCCATGTTGGATCGAGTACTTTATGTTGGGCAGATCCCAGAAGCAAATAAAATGTTTGTAGTCGAGTTGGCTTAGATCCCGGTGAAGGTGCAACCACCAGCACCTGTATCTCTGGAATTTGTCAACCAGAATAAATAAGATGTAGATTTTTATGTGTTTGATATGTTGTACGTATGTTTTGATTAATGACATGTATATGAACTCTGTATTATATAAATTAAGTAAATGTTATATTGAGTTAAGTTGTAACGTGGTAATAACTTCATGGTATTTTAAAAAAAAAATTACTTAAATGGAGTTGTTAATAACTTATCTATTGATCTCATCCATGATAGGCCACTATGGCGCCTTTTGATCCATGTAGCCGACCCCACCTAATGGGAAAAGGCTTAGTTGTTGTTGTTGTTGGAGTTGTTACATAAGGCATGATAGATGATATAATTTTAGGTTCAATCACATAGCAGCACATGATTATATATGATTTCTTGGGCTATTTTAAATTTATGAGATTTTCCCCCACACATATTTTTTTGCACTAATTGAACTCATTTATTCTTTTTCCTTGATTCTTAGTTTCTTTTTTAACCACTACATTGGCTTTCATTTTTGTATTTTGAATTTTTCTTTTCTTGTCATTGGATTTTTCTTTGTTTTCTTTACTCCACACTTCCTTCCTTTGAGTAATGAAGCTCTCTAAAACAAATTTTCAAAACAATAATAATGGAGTGAGTGAATAGGGTCAAAAGTGCAGATGCTTGTCACAAAATTTGTCTTTTGGCTCTTACGTAGATATAGAACAAAAATTTAATTAAGTTTAAATACAGGAACTAGAGATATAGAATTACTTGAGGTTAGGTTTGAAAGGCTCAATACATCAAACAATGCTTAAATCATTTCTTAAATAATAGTGTTAGCCTAAGATTTCTCCTTAAGTAGCACTCAAATAAGTTCTAGAATCCCACTGAGATCATAAGATATTTTTGAGTTACATAAACTTTCTCTAAGTAAAAAATAAATTAAACGCACGAAGTTGTTATGTAAAATGGTTTTAGGATTCTAAAGTGAAAAATAAATTACAAAAGAGTTAAAATCGCACACAACCAAAGATTTTGTACATTTTTCAAGAGTTGAACATTTTAGCTAGTTATATCATTGGCTATTGGTTTAGCCTAACACCACAAAACATAAATTGAAACATTCACATAATTACTCAACTAGCTAAATGCGATAAAAGTGCAATGATAATGAAAATTGATGCTCAAATGGGGTCACAATCTTTTATTCAACTATACTTCAACCGCTACATTTAAACTTTACATTGTCCTCAATGTAAAACAAAGATAAGAATAAGAAGGGAGGTATGAAGAGATATGAGTTAAGTGAACTTTCCTAAATTCTTTTTTTTTAGTGTTTGGGGTGGGATGAGAGTGCTGCATTGTTGGACCTTGAATTTTTCTAATTTTCAACACTTTTTTTTAATTCTAAGAAAGATTATGTTAGGTTTCCTCCCAATAAGTTCTTTTTTTTTAAATTCGTTGGCTTGACTCAAAGCTCCCCTTTTTTAATCAGCGAGGATCCTTAATGTCCATTTTAATTTGGAATTTTTGGAAATGACTCAAACCTTGAAGTTCTACTGCATTATAAGAAAACATATTATAAATAAAAATAGGCTCAAACCAAGGGAGATTTTTCTTACCTTTTTGGGGTTTAATCTCTTTGATAGATAAAGCCTTATGTAGTTCTACAGCTGGGTCTATGCCTTTAATGTTTACAATTATTCTTGCAAAGGCCATTCGTTGTTGTTGAACAATATTTATTAACATATCTTTTTTAGCACCTAAGTTTTTGGTAATTATGATAAATGGTATCTCTCTATAACATCCCTAATTTTCATTTATGAATAAGGCATGTAAAATATTGAATTAAGGGAGCAAAGAAAAGAATAAAGACTTACCAAGGAATTCTAGAGAAATACTTAATAAAATGTACATTAGAAATCCTTAATGTGTAAGAATAGGAAATTTTTATAACACTGGGGAAAAAGGAAAAGAAAGAACCTAAGAGAAAAAATTTGGAAATAATGACTTAGTGAGGGACAAAATTCTTAGGCAAGAAAAATAAATTTTAGAAGTTGAATGGAGGTTTTGGAATTTCAAGAAGTTGAATTATAGGAATTTTCTTAATTCAAGAGCTAAATTCTCTAAGCTTGACACCTCACCTTACACCAATTGGCTTCCACCTAAGATGCCAACTCATAGACACTTCATATAGAATTTTCCACCTTACATGAGTTGTTGTTTAGCCATATGGATGGCCTAATGGAGAAGCACACCATGGACGTGAGCTAGGTTAAAGGAAGTGGACTAAATCTAAGTTTACATGCATGTGAAGGCCAAGCCTCCCATCTCTAGGGAGTACTTTGGCCCAAAGAAAGAAGGGAAGGAATGGAGCCTAAATTCAAGAAGGGATGAAGCCTTACATGATGTAATAGTAACCCCCCAATAATGAGAAATCATTACCCTTGTTTAGTGTACATTAAGCAAAGCCATAGAGTGTCCAACAAGTTAGGAAAAATTAATTTTGAGTACCCTACAAGTAAAGTAAGTCATTGCATGATTTTGGGGCAATTTTGGCCAAGCAAGGTGATGAGAAGAAGAAATTGAAATTTTAGTCAAGGAAGAAAACCTACTTGAAGAAGTACAGAAGTCATAATAATAGGCAATGATAACTTGGTGTACAAAAAGTAAGGGGGTTGACATAGCAAGAAGAACATATTAATCATATGTTTTTGATGCATCTTATTCCTAATTTTACATGCATATTTTGGCCAAGGGAGAGGGAGAGAAAAACCAAAGCCTTGCCTCACCGCACAAGAAACCATGATGAGTTATAATGACACCTACCTTGAGTACTCACTACGAAAAGAAATTGACCTCATGATGGGAAAAAAATTTGACCATATGACTCAAAAGACATTTTAAACATTCTTACCCTATCTTAGGAGAACTCTTTGGCCAGAGCAAGGAGAAGGGAAGGCTATAGTTTAAGGAGGGGAAGCAGGAAGAAGAAAGGGAGAAGGAAAGGAAGAAAGTGTGAAGAATTAAGGGTGCAAGGTAAAGTGGTAAGACCACCACCAAATTCCTTCTTTCTATTCCTCTCTAGGGCTTAGAACTTACTCTTTTCTTCTCATATATGCTACTGGAATAGCAAGAGGAAAGGGGGAAATCTCACCATTCTTTAAGGAGGAAGCAAGAAGAAACACTAAGTAAGCCTAGGAAGAATTATAGGTAGGTTTAACAATATTTCCTTTGAAAAGAGCTTTGAAAATTTGTAATTTTTACATAGGGTTCTTAACCTTAGAACTTTGATAAATTTGTACTATTGATACTCTTGATGATTGGTCATGGATGCCTATATCTTGCTATATGTGAATCTTGCATTTGATGATTGTATACTTGCTTAGGGTGGTCTTGAATTTCTGCATGAATGGCTATGGTTGGAAAAATTTTAGCGCTGTTATAATGACTTATTTTAATTGAATTGGTTATGGAATATTTGATGGAAGAAGGTTATGTTGCTAGAATAAGTGAAGCCTTTAAATCTAAGGATAACTCATGGAAGTTTCGGTGTTAAGAACATTCTTGATATTGTTGTTAATAAATTCTGGTTTTTGGAATTACTGGATGATGGAATATGTTATGATATGAGTTAAGGAATGAATAACTAGAAATTTTAGAGACCAAATATGTCTAGGAATAGTTATTAGAAACAATAAGAAAAATTAAAGTAGTGAGAAGCTGAAACCTTGGACAGTGTAGGAAAGCATTCTGTTTTCATATTTTTGGGTAAAATAAGTAATAACATTGAAGAAATGATTAACATAAAAATTGTATCCCTATGCCTTACGGTTCTTCAGGCTTTAGAATTACACAATTAAGAGACCATATCATAGAGATAATGGCATAATTAGTAAAAGTAGGTCAGAATCAACTCGTGGTGCAGTGATACTGATTTGGAAAGCTTTATAACTTCCATATCTCTTCAGAATATGCCTAAGTGGTCAACATAAAAGTTGTGGATAATTGTCTTAGTTTTCCATAGGCTCTATAATCACCTCAATGGGAATTCAAATGAGTGATTTATGATTTGATTATTATCAAAAGGTTTGACTTCATTATAGCCTGAATATTTTAATGTCTTAAAATTTCTATATAGATTAATATCACTAGACAACAAAGTGTACAAAAGATTTTATGTAAATGATAAGTTATAAGCAAGGATTTTAGGAAAGAGATTAGTCAATGGAACCTTGAAGACTAAGTAGGAGATGATGTGAAAACTTAGGATCAAGAAGGTGGAATTTTGGAGAAATAGATATAACAAAAATTTGCCTCCAATGTCAATATCAATAAACTAGAGAAGGTAGAAAAATCACCAAAAGTTAAGGATTAAGAGATGATTATGAATGCCATTGAAAGCATTGGAATTAGTTGAAGTACTAAGGATTAGCTTAGGGGAAAACTTAATGTGGTGATCATGCATGAAAATATAATAATTATTAATGAGTTGAAGTTGACTAATGTAGTAGTGATAGGTAAATATTTAGAAATAGATGAGGATGAAATTGAAGAGGAATGAATGGATAAAAGAATGAACTTAATTAGAGGATTAAAATTTGAGTGACTGGAATCTTGGAGATTTAGACTACCCAAGCATAACCCTACAAATTAATAAAAAAAGAAATTTCAGTAGCAAGAAGGATGGGAACCCAGACTAGTGTAAAGAAGATTTCCAATTTTGAATTTTTGAGAAAAATCTATAAGGAATTAAAAGAAATGGTTAACCAAAAATTGTAGATATATATCTTATTGATTTTTGGCCACTAGAATCACTCAATTTGGATTATATATAAGGGAGTTATTACCCATTTAGTAAGCAAAGGTAAAAATCCACCCGAGGTGAAATAACAGTGAAGTTGAGGGCTCAATAACAACCAGATTTCGTAGGTGTTTGCCAAATTCTTAACATGAAAGTTGTATATTTCTTTGTTAGATTTTCATAGGTTCTAAAATCACCAAAATTGGAGTCCAAATGAAAATGATAAGGCCTAAACAATATCGAAAGGTTTGGGCCTCGAAATCCCGAATGTCTTTTAGGCCTTAGAACTTGAATGGATGGAACTTTCTAATAAAAAGGAGTATCAAAACTTCGAGGAATTAGTGGATAAGAAGTATATGAAGCCATAAATAAGATTTTAAGTAAAAAGGTTTGAAAAAATTTTAGTAATAAGAATTTAAGGGCATATGTTGAAGAATAATTTAAGTAGGATTTATTTTAGGAGAAAATGGGCTAGAGCCTAAAAATAAAAGAAAATAAAGAAAAAAAATAATATTAAGAAAGAAGAAGAATCTCTATAAGTTAATAAAGGACGTTTAGGAATACCCCAATTTATGCCCTAACTATTGTCATTGCATGAACTTTTTACCATTCTAAGTGTGTGATATTGGCATGGTTATATTTTATAAATGATATTTGAGATGACTATGCTTTGATGAATTTTGTCATGTGGGCATATTGGGAATATTTTGTTGAAAATCATATCTTGGCTATTAATATGAAAAAAAAAGAGAAAAAGAAATGGTTCGGTTATATAGCTTCCGTGTGTGGTGCACCAGATAAGGGACATCTTTTTCCATGTTTATGATGATGATTATGAGAAAAGAAAGAATTTGTGCCATGTCAGAGGGGGTAAGAGAAAAGCCCGTATCGAATGAGTAGAGAATACTTGCCCAGACCGGGGTAGCCATGCTTAATATGAGTAATTAATAGCCATTATATGATGAATTTGTGATTTTGACATGCCATGACCCTTTTAACAGTTAATCTTTCCTTTGATATGTTTGAATGGTTATTCATGCCCATGATACTTTGAAAATAATTATCCATGCCATATATGTCATTGCTGTATGATTTGCATGTGAATAGATTGTTGTGGCATGAGAAATTTTGTAGCTTATATAGCTGAACATGACATTATGAGTTATAATTGTGAAATTATGATTTATTGTTGAACCTACTATGATTATTATTTCTCACTATAATTCCATGTCATATCTAGATAAGCAGTGATAACATGCAGCTATTTTTGATGACTTTGATTTTAGAGTACACTGGATAGAGATGCCATATGTTGGGCAATTTCCCATGATTAATGATGTGTTAGTGGTTAAGATGGCTGAAGTTCTGGAGGAGGTACTGCCACCCATATCAGTGTCCCCGAATGAGGCTAATATGGATGATTAAGGCATAATATATGTATGATTTTGTACTACTTGTAACACCTAGGATACCATGATATGTGTATGAACTAACGACATCATTAATAGTAATAAATACACCCATTTGATATCAATTTGTATTTGCTTAAATTGAGAGATTAATTATCATGAAAGGAATGAATAAGAAAATATTTGGTAATACTTCATTAGTATGTTAAAAAAATGGAGTCGTTACACTCTCCAATTTCCAAGTACTTTAGGTGGCTAGGAAGAGATTTCAAGCTTAATCTAGGATTCTATAAAATAGAGGATACATGTGTTTTATTAGACACTGGTAATGAAGTAGAGGGATCTTTACCAGTTTGCTGTATTTTTGGGGTCTTACAAGATGTTGCAATATTTTTCTTGCAAGTCAATACTCAAGGCTTAGTCCTTAGCCTTTTTCTTAGAAGGCTCTCTAATAGCAACATTTTGTCCTACAGAGTTAATCATTTTAATAACACAAACAAAATGATTATTCATGGCATTACAATTACTAAACTTGATAATTTTTCCTTCAACTTTCATTATTAGTGTGCCACAATAAATATCTATTATAACTTTGGATGTCTTTAAGAATGGTCTCCCTAGTAAAATTGGAGTAGTTTAATGACCACTTTCTGTATTAAGCACATAAAAATCAGCAGGAAAAATTAAATCATTAACTTGTACTAGAACATCCTCAACTACACCCTTAGGAAGGGTGTTAGATTTGTCATCCTATTGAATTATAACACTAGTTTCATTCAAATATCCAAGTGTTAAATATGTATAAATAGAGTATGGCATAGCATTAATAGATGCTCCTAAATCTAGCATAGCCTTCTCAAATTTAGTATTACCTATAGTGTAGAGGATGGAAAACATACCTGGGTCCTTACATTTTGTATGGAGTTTTCTTTGAATAATGGCAGAAACATGTTCCCTAAGTTTTACTTTCTCATACCCTTTTAAATTTTGTTTTCTTTTTTTGGTGCATAGTTCCCTTAAGAACTTGGCATAATGGGGCACTTGTTTGATAGTATATAAAAAAGGAATATTTACCTCACACTTTCTAAAGGTCTCAAATAGGTCATAATTCTTTTTAATTTTTCTATTTTCTTTGAGAGCTTCATGGAAAGTGGGTACTGGTTCATATTTAGAGAGGGGTGGGAGCTTACCTTTTGGATGCTTACCTTCCATGGTTGCATCATTTTTTCTTTCTCTTGCTCTGATGGTTCATGTACTTCTTATATTGGAATCTCAACCTCTTTATCACTTCTTAGTATGATAGTACTTACATTTTCCCTTGGATTTACCATAGTTTAAGAGGGTAACTTACCTAAATTCTAAGTCTCTAGCTAACTGACTACAATTGCTTGTTTGCCCACTTAATTCGCTAATCTCTGAATGCTAGCCCTTGTCTCATGCTAAAATTGCTTTGATTCTTGTTGCATTCAAATAATTCAGCAAGAGATTTAACCTTTTCTTCTAAGGAATTACCTACATTAGAATCCTAAGATATAGTATGTCTAGGATGATTAGCCTACTGATTATGTTGAAAATTTATGTAATTTTGTCCTATAGGCTTATTTTATGCACTTATATACCTGAGATTGGGATGATCTCTCCATCCAGGATTATAAGTATTAGAGTAGGGATCATACCTTGTTGGTTTCCCAAGAAAACCACTTATTGCATTAGCTTGTTTTATGGGTTCCCCTAAAGTGTCGGGCATATGTCAATTAGATGCCCTATTACTGAAAAAATTCCATAGACTTTAACTGGTTGGGTTGCACCTAACAAATTAACATACAAGAGAGGTATGTTCAGTCATCTATTGCTTAAAGGAAGAAGTATTTACCTAATAGGCATACCTAACTGAGGGGTCATGCCTAATGCCAAACTGTTGGAAGTTAGTAGTCACATAATTCTAACTGCTTCAGGAGTTTTGTTTACTAGGGTACCTCCACTAGTTGCATCTATCCTACTTCTTTCACCTTGTAAAAGACCCTCATAAAAATATTAAATTAGTAGCTGCTCACTAATTTAATGATATGGACAGCTTGCAAAAAGTTTTTAAATCTTTCCCAATACTTATGAAGGGTCTCTCCATATAGTTACCTAATGCCGCATATTTCTTTTCTTATATTTGTGGCTTTAAATGCAGGGAAATTTCTTTTTAAAAATATTTTTTTCATTTCATTCCATGTATTGATAATTCCAAATGGCAAGTAATATAGCTAGTCTTTGGTTGAGTCTCTCAAAGAGAAAGAAAAAGCTTGAGTTTAATTTATTCTTCAGTTACTCTAGGGCACTTCATGCTGGTATACACCACATAGAATTCCTTCAAGTGCTTATGTCGGTCTTCACCTTTAAAACCATAAAAATTGGATAAGAGATGAATCAATATAGATTTTAATTCAAATTAACATTTTCATCAAGATTAGGAAAAGTAATGTATAAAGGTTGTTGGTGAAAATATGGAGCTGCTAGATACTTTAGAGTAGGGTTCTTTGCCATGACTACTTCATCCTTCTCTTGATCAATGTCATCTTAAAGTTCTCTTTTGTGCCTATATATAGATTTTCCAATATCTAGATTATACTGAAAAATATTGAGAATTAGCCGATTGAGTAATAAGTATAAATAAAAGTAAAAGTCACAAAAGATAATGGATGCAGTCCATGACAATGGCACCACAATTTAGTGTGTACTATCACAGATACACCAAATATAATTAATATCTTATTTCAATACTACCTATAGTAGTGGAGTAAGGGTCGATCTCATAGATACTAGTATTATCTTTTATGAATAGAATAAATGGGGGTTTAGAAAACTATAAATAAACTATCAAAGTTAGACACGAACAAGTGCAATAAACTGAATATAAGAGAGAATCAATTATAAAAGTGTTGGTCTTGGTTGATCTCCACTATCAAGGATTGTATTGATCATCAATAATATAGTCAATTCTATATTGAATATCTACCATTGGGATATTATCCTTATTTTTCCTTAGATTTAGTTAATTGATAACGATCGCCTCAACTAACCCTAATTAATAAGCAACCTTAGTCAATTGACAAAATTTAACTTATTAATAGCATAAAGAATTAGAGAAACTGATAGAGCTAAACAACACAATCACATCGGTTTCATTTAATTTAGTTAATTATTCACCGTTGGATAACAATTCATAATTTTGCAATTGTTAATCCTATTTGCCTTTTAAATAAAAGGGATCAAAACATTGTTGATGTATGATTCAGCCATAGTTTAAAAAAACAATATACTAGTAGGCCTCCTAGCAATCATATCAGGCAATCATGAAAAAGAAGAGTTGATGAATAAATAATACCCAAATAGAATTGAAACAATTAAAACTTAATCAAATCTCACAATGGATAAAATCCTTGAGGTTTCAATCTTCCTCTACCAACAAAATAGAATTAGTCACGCAATACCATAAGAAAACCTAAGAGAAGATACGAGAAGAAGAGAAACGGAAGAGACGTCTTGATGACGAGATGTTATTTTGAAGCTTTCTTGATATCTTATTTATATATTTTTCTATACCTAATCATCCTATTTGGTGTTGATTTAAGCACTTTTTATGGTCAAAATCGACAGGGAGCACTGCGGCGTTGTGATGCTTTTTTTTTTCATACTGGGTGTAACAACATCGCAGCTCTATAATTTATGCAATATTTGAAAAAGTGTCCAAAACCAAAGTTGTAGCACTGTCTCTTTAATTTCCATATCCATGGAATCACCTCAATCAAAATTTATATGAGAGAGCTATGCTCCAATTAGTGATGAAATGTTAGAATTCAGCTTGCAGCACCGCAATTATGATTTTTCAAGTGCCATGTCACTTTGATTTCTATAGTATTTGCCAATGTGGTAGACATGAAAATTGTATATTATTGTCTTAGCTTTCCATAGGCACTTGAATAACTTCAATTGGAGTTTATATGAGGGAGTTATGGTCTAATTAGTGTCGAAAGGTCTAGATTCATTGTAATTCATCATTTTTATGAATTTCTTCTCTCTCTTTTCCTCTTTTCTTCTTCCTTTGCTCCTATAACACAAAAAAAGAAAAGCTAATTTTTAATCATATTTTTCCTAAATCAAATAAAAAATAAGCTTAAGGATATTAAAATCATGCTTAATTATAGACATATTAATATTCAAGGTCCAACTAAATAATTCTTTACTCCTTTAAACCACAAGGAACCTTAAGAATCTGTTAACAATAATGTCATAACCCTAATTTAGGAGTATGTAACTGACACAAGTATTGAGAATGATCACATCTTATAAGTCTTTAACTAGACAATAACATATTCATAATATTTCACATAACATTTTACTATACCATGCAACAATAATTTAGATATTCAAACATATGCATTCAAGAGCTTCACTCCCACATTTGTGTAATATTAATAATCACAGTTTACATAATAGATACACAACAGAAGTGAAGATCTTGCTTATGGTAAATGGAGCACTCTAGAGTACAATTATGCTATGCATACAAATAATGATATTAAATATACTAGAACAAGATTGGTCTCACCAAGAAATGACCCAATGGCTCACTTTGTTTTAGACTAAGAATCTAGTTTTATATTTTGATTTGAAAAACATAAATAACAATGGAGTGAGTTTTAGAACTCAGTGAACAAGTAACACATACTATAATGAAATGGGACAAGCTATAGGAATGAGTTTTTCATAATAAACTTATAATATGAGAGAAAGAATCATAATTGAAAAAAAATATATGAATATAGTTCAATCGAACTTCCTCCTTCAAAAGTTTTACACTTTTTGAAATGAAATTAAATTCTCTAGTTCATATTAATTACATCATAACTATGATACACCATAATACCTTTACTTCAGGCAGACTAGTAGAAATCAACAACTTTTATACTATATAAAATATGTTTCAAGGAAGAATCATAATCAAGAATCATAAATGTTAACCATTACAGCTTAACAAATTAATAAACCTAGACATCAAAGTGTTTGACAAAAAGAGAGTGAAATTTTAATTCACAGAAAATTTAATAATAAATCTAAGAAGATTTATTATTATGGAAATTAATTAAATTAAATTATTTCCAGTTAAGACTTGGTTAGGAGGATTCCATATTAGATCCATAATCTAATCCTATACACACAACAAGAGAGGGTAATGACCATTTAGAAGGCATTACACTATTCCTTCACAATAATAAAAATATATCTTGTGTGTTGGCTAGCACATGTGGCTAATAACACGCTTGCTAGCTGAGTTTTCAAGGTGCATTAGGGCTAACATATATTGCTGCTAGCTAATAGTGTTTTTGAAATGATTCCTCCTATTGAAAACAATATATAAATTTAGTTTCATTTGTAAATAAAAATTCATAAAAATTTCTTTAAATGAATTCATTTCCATAAAACAAAGTTGTATTAAATCTATAACATTATTCATTAATTATTTTTCCATTGGTCACATCATGTGTGAAATCTAATGATTAGAAATCATATTCAACCTAAGAACAATACTTTTTGTTCTAGCCAGATCACATTTCATTAAGGTTTCTCAACTTCACAAAGTTTTAGAGTATTTAATTCAGATCAATATTTTATAAACTATAATATGCCTAAAAAATTCCCAGATAATTAAAACTAATATAATAGTTTCATCATATTTTTTGAATTCTCATATATAATATATATACCTTTTTTAAACTATGAACTCATACTCCATTGGTTCAAAACTCAATTCTAGTTTATACTTTGTCCTTCATGAATGGAAGAAATAACTAATAATTGATGCTTGTCCCATACCTTGATGGCTCTATAATAAAAAAATTAAATTTTGTAAATTTAACAATGAAATAATTTATTTGAACAAACACTAAACATGTTATGGTTTCAAAAACAATATATATCTATGAAATGATTAAAAGTATGGTTTAAAAAATAACAAGACAGTGAAACATATCCTAGAGTGTGTTATCTATTCATAGAAAGTTTAGTTCGAAGTTGCTTGCCTTCTTAGGACACTTTTTTCGTATTGATTAAGCCAAAATAGACCCTAAAAATGTGTTTGAGAGGTCTAATAACATAGAAAATGTCTCTAGAATTGTGAAAATTAGGCTTTGAGAGGTTAGTCAATTCTGGTAAATGAAAACATGGTGTTGTTCTGGTTCACATGCCGGGAAGCCCTCTACGACTAGGCCTCACGCTACCTTTAGGTGCATAGTATTCTTTATTTTTTGGCTTTAGTCTTCTAAAGGTCCTTGAGACCATTGTATTTGAAAAGTTTGAACCCTTTGCACTTCTAAAGCTTCCTTTACGCACCTAATTGACACTTAATTTGTAATTTTGCTTACTTTTAAGCCACAAAACACCCGTTAAACTTAATAGGCTTCTAAGGCACTTTAAAAAAAATTTCATATGATCAAACATTTTGAAAACAATAAAGAGCCTAAGATTTACTATATTTTCTAATTTACATAAAACTAATGCTAGGATAACCTAAAGAAAGAAACAACCTTCACAATTTGATTCCTTGGCCTTGGTTCCATGCAATTATTTGAAATCTTCATTAGTGTTTAAAATGAAACTTCTCCAATTTTGTTTATTTTCTAAAAATCCCTTTTTATTTTATTTTTTATCAATAAATTCATTGGAGCACATCAATATGGTCAACATTTATGACTACAACTCGTTCTTCTAACCTAATTAAATTGCAGTACGATCCAAAGATTGAGACCATTTTGTGTAGAAATAGAAGAGATATTTAAAGAAATCTTGATCTAGAAGAAGTGATGGCCAAGAATCCCACTCTTAAGGAGCTTGCTATTCCAAACTTGCATTAACAACCTTTATGTGTTACTTTTCCTACTCTTGATACTAATGTTAATTTTGAATTAAAATCTAGATTAATACATCTCTTATATACCTTTCATGGTTTGTAGGTGAAGATCTACATAAAAACCTTAAGGAATTCCATATAGTATGCACGAGCTTGAAACTGATAGGGATTAGTGAGAAAAAAATCAGGCTAAGAGTTTTTCATTTTTTTTCCTTAAGGGATTCAATTGAAGATTGGCTATATTATCTAATCTCTAGAGCTATCACCACATGGAATGAAATGAAGATATTATTCTTAGAAAATTATTTTCTGGCCTCAAGGGTAGAAAAAATTGGAATTGAGATTCGTAGTGTAAAGCAACACAATGGAGAATCCCATTATGAGTGTTGAAAGCAATTTAAAAGGTTATGTGAAAGTTGACCTCACTATCAAATTAGTGAGCAATTATTCATTTAGTATTTATATGAAGGACTCCTACCAACCAAAAGGAGTATGATTAATGCAGCAAGCGGAAGAGCCTTGGTAGATAATACTACTGAAGATGACAGAAATTTGATTCCAAACATAGCCACTAACTCACCGTAATTCAGTACTAGGCATGATCCTTTATTGAGGTATGCTAATGAAGTAAGTGTTTATCCTTTTGAACAATAAATTGCTAGTTTGATATCTCTCGTTCATCAAATGGTTGAAGGCACTATGAAAACAATCAAATCTTATGGAATTTATCTAATAGTTGGGCGCTTGGCATGTGTTATTGTAGGCATTCTAAATATAATAATTTCCTTCCCTCAAAATCAACTTGTAGTAGTTGGAGTAAGAGTCAATCCTATAGAGACTGTCATTGTGAATATGGAAGGAGGGTTTGAATGTTGTAAATAAATTATGAGACTGCAAAATAAATTTAAGAGAAAATATGAGAATGTAGTGATGAATAAGTCGAATGAGTGCTGGTTGTGTCAATATCCATCATCAAGAATTCACATTGATCATTAATAATATAATCAATCCCTCATTGAATATTGACCACTGAAATGCAATTCTTGTACCTCCTTAGGTTTAGTTAATTGATAACAATCATTTCAATCAACCTTAATTGATAAGCAACCTTAACTAATCGATAAAATTTAACTTAACAATTATTTTAACGACAAAAGAGAACGGTAAAAGTAAATAACACAACTAATCCGCTATATTTAAATTAGTTAATTGTTCCTCATAAGATTAATAATTCATAATCATACAACCATAATCCTATTTTCCTTTTAAACAATGGTGATCAAATCTTTGTTTGATATATGATTCAGCAATGATTCAAAAAATAAAATACTAGTGTACACCTTAGCTATTAAATGAAGAATTCAAGAGATGAAGAATAGAAGAACAATTAATATCCAATTAAAATTAATCAATAAAACTTTAATTCAAGTCTCACAATGCATAAAATTCTTAAGGTTTCAATCTTCCTAAACCAACTAAAAGTGATTAGCCATACGAGCCATAAGAAATTAAAACTAAAGAAGAATATAGATGATTTAATGCATGGATTCCTCACCTTCATGCCTCCTTGGTCATCTATTTATACTTAGCAAACCCTAGTAGACTCTTAGGTGAAATCTGACTAAATTTCAACCTGTAGGGTTCCTAAACCAACCTAACGAAAGTCTTATACTTTTGTTTTGAATTTTAAACATATTTTCAGCATTATCATACTTATGTCGTGACGGGAAAACAATCCCACTGTGACGGGAATGCTGTTGGTTTTCCATAATGCAATTCTAGTCTTTAGCGTCATGACTCTAAATTTCCATCATCACAATGTGAGGCATTTTACTAAATCAATAAAAACATAACACCAAAGTTATAGCTCTTTGTCTTAGCTTTCTATAGCCACTTAAAAATCTCAATTGGAGCTAATATGAGAGAGGTATTCCCCAATTAGTGAAGCAAAGTCCAGGGTGTCCTGAATTTTTGTATTTTCAATATCTTTGCTTCCATATATCTTCATTTTGAATCTAAAGCCTCAAATTGCTTCCTAGATCAAAATATAAGATTATTGAGTGTATTTAGGCATTAAATATATATAAAAGAATAAGTATTAAGGGATAAAACCATAGCATATTATAGATACATCAGCACCCAATTGATATGTGCCCATCCTTTCAAGAGCAACCCGTAAAATAAGAAAATGCAGTAGGATGAATTTTTTGTCAACCAAGGAAGTATGACCCCTACTCAAATACCTATAATTCGGGATGGTGAGATCACCTAAATCTTAGTTATGGAAACCAACATCAAATAAACTTGTGATTCAAAACTGTCCTAATCAGTATCTATATCCTCATATGCAACAAAATTCTAACTTACATATGTCTTTATAGGAAATGATTAAACTACTATCACCTTAAAAATTCAACATGAATCAAGGCAATTCTAACAAGAAGCAAGGATTGTTATTCAAAATTTGGAAAACTAAGTGGGCTAAATGGAAACTACCATCAGTCAATTGAAAGACCAAAACTCGAGTAAACTACCTTTTCAAATGATAGTAAACCAAAGAAAAAATGTAATTACTATTGTTTTGAGGACTGATAAAGAAATTTAAGGTCATCATCTATGCCTTCATAAGAAAAGGAAGAGTAAGACGTCTCCAAGGAAGGTGAAGAACCCAAGCATAATTTCCCCTGTCTTTTTTATTACAAATCGACACCTTCTTTCCCTGAAGCTTTTAAATAAAAAAGTGATTAAGAAAAATTTTAATTTATATGATACTTTTGGAAAGTGTAAGGTTAGAATGCCCCTTTTAGATGCCTTTATGCAAGTTCCTTAATATGAAAATTTTCTAACGGAGTTATGCACCCTTAAAAGGATGAAAAAAATTTATAAGTTGTGAAAGATAAGAATTGCAGAGAATATGTCCTCTATGATACAAAGACAAATCTCTTCAAGTGTAAAGATCATGGAATGTTCACCATACCCTACAAGATTGGTGACACTAAGGTTGAAAAAGCTATGCTATACTTAGGAGCATCCATCAATGTAATATCATATTCCATTTATGCTTCTTCAAAATTAAGACCTTTGAATGAAACTGGTGTGGTGCTTTAATTAGCTGATAGGTCTAATAGATATCTTATGGGAGTAGTTAAGGATGTTTTAATACAAGTAAATAATTTGGTTTTTCTAGCAAAATTTTATGTTTTGAACATAGAGAATGGTGATCACACCTCTCCTATTTTATTGGAAGACTATTTTTGAAAACATCTAAAATTAAGATTGATGTCTATAATGGAAAACTCACCATGGAATTTGATGGTGAGATTATTAATTTTAACATTTATGATGCCATAAAACATCCTAGTAATGATGATACTACTATTTCTTCATTGATGTAATTGAATCTTTAGCAAAGGAGGTTTTTGAACTAGATGGCAAAGATGAGCTAGAAGTGGTCACTAGTAAGTCCATTGAAAAAGAAAGTAAGAAGCTAACTTTAGTAATAAATTGAAGGATAATGTGGCTACATTGAATACCTCTCTAAAGATTCAGTAAGGTAATAACTTAAACATTATGTTTTGCAAGCTCTTACACCAGATTTAAAACTGTTTCCTAACCACTTAAAGTATGCATTTTTGGGAGAGGGAAGGACATTATCAGTATTAATTTCTAGCAAGATTAACATCTCCTAAGAAGAAAAACTTGTGTTAGTGTTCAAGGAACACAAGATAGCAATTGGATGGACCATAGTGGATATCAAGGGAATTAACCCATCCACATATATGCATCAAATCTTACTTGAAAAAGTAGCCAAGTGATCTGTGTATAATTAATAAGAAATTATGTACCTTTAAACTTTATTTTGTTATTTTTTATGTGAAATATGTTAGGGATTAGTTTAATTTCGGGTTTTTTTGTTATAGGAATCAAGAAAGAGGAAAAGGGAAGAAATATAAGAAAAATGGGGAAATTTAGGAAATCCTTGACCTTTCTCTACTAATCGGAGCATAGCTCTTTCATTTAAGCTCCAAATAAGGTGATCCAAGTAGCTAAGGAAAGCTAAGGCAAAGAGGTACAAATTTTATGTTTTATGTTTTGGAAAATTCTATAGCATGCTAACCACCACGGTGGTGGAAATCTAGCATCGTGATGTTATGACAATATTAGTGAAATATAATGGATATAAAAAAATAGAATTTGGTTTGGACTTTAACTCCAATGGGCCAAAATTAGGTCAAGATAATAGTAGAAAGCTAATGGTCTACCTCAATTATAAATAGAAGGCCAAGGAAGAATCTCAAATCATCCCTAAACATGCCTAATAACCTTTTCTTCTTCATTTTTTAATATTTCTTTTAGTTTTATGGCCTGGTGTGGCTAAGTTTATTTAGTTGGTTGGAGAAGACAAAAATCTCATATTATATAACCCTATGAGATCATGTTTTATGTTCTTAATATTCAATTTGTGATTTGAGTATCGATTGTTTTTTTATTCTTCATCTTATTATTATTTCAATTGATCATTGGGTAGCCAACAAGTTTTTTAATTGAATTAGTTTAATGCTAAATTACGAAACCAAAATCGTAATTGTTGGATCACTCTAATTTATAAGGCAACTAGTATAAAATCCCTATAAAAAAATTAGTAATTCTCATTTATATATAAATTAATAAAAGAAATAAAGGAGTAAGGATATAATTGAAATATTTTAAGGATGAAAGTGAAAACTTATTAATATTTTTGGGGTCAAAATGTAATTTCCTAAAAGTTTAGGGATCAAAGTGTAAATAATAAAATTTGCAAGGACTTCCTCCAATAATTAGCAAATTGTTATTTGGTCCCTCCATCATTTTTAAAAAAAATCTTACGTAGGTTTATCGAGAGATTACTATTCACTCTTTCTCCTTTATTTTCTCTCTCTAGATCTGGAGTACTTTTGAGTATCTGATCTCAAAACTAAGGTTACCACTGGATTCAGGACGAAGAGTACTACAATATTTGCCAAACATTTTTTCCAATCGGCCGAAGAATCGCCGCAAATCGAAAGTAGAAAATCTTAAAAAAAGATAAACTCTGAAACTCCTATTTAGAGACTTTAAATTGGAAATTTGACACTGTAGATAGATTCAAGAGATAGATGAACTATACGATATGAAATTTTTCAACCATTTGACAACTTTTTATGCGTCGTAAATAGTAAATCCGATCGCATAAATAGTGATTCTGGTGGTGAATAGTATTTCTGACTGTGAATACTACCCCATCAGTTGACCAGTGTTGAACAAACTCCCATATGCCAAATTATGCCATTCTAAAGTCATTTCCTAAGTTTTTAGACCCTCCAAATTCGTTTTTGAGGTCTATTTGATCAGATTTAACTTGGAAAAAATACATTTGGGGCTATCTAACCTGGAGCACTGACCTTGTGAGTAGATAATTCTTTCTATGACTTACTCCATGCTTTTCTTGAATTTAAAATATATAATTGGTTTTGTTTAAAAATTATTTATACTATCATAAATTTTTGAAATTTGTTAAAATATCTGTTTTGTTTACTAGTTGTCACATAGTTCAAGAAGAGTATGGTTTTATAAATAGATTTTGAAACTCATTGAATATGTGGTTCTAAATGTATTTATCATTATTTGGTAAAGTGAATATTATATGCACGAGGCATTGATCTGTAAAACTATAAAGATGCTGATTATGATTGAATGGCAAGCATAAAGTTCATGACGAGTTACTTGATAATTATACATTGCATTTGATAAATATGCATTTATATATATATATATATATATATATATATATATATATATATATATATATATATATATATATATATATATATATATATATGTATGTATGTATGGATGAATATCGACGGGTTGTATGGCTTGAGACGATACCGAGTAGGGGACGCCTTATTAGCTAGAGTGAGCCAAGGGAGGGCTGTAACATCCTAAGTCTCTAATAAAGTTAGATAAATCTAAGAATAAATAGAAAATACATATGACAAAGAATTAAAATGCTTAGTTATGTAACAATAAGGCATTTATAAAATAGTTGACATATAGTTAATCATGAATCTTATAAATAAAATTCTTAAGAGTATAATGAATGGAGAGAAGATACAAATACATTTTTAAGAAATTACTAATCTACAATTAGTAGTAAATTAAGGCAATATAAAATAACTAAGGAGCTTCCAAGTAGCACCACAAAATTTCAGCCACATAGTATGCCACATTGCCCATAGAAATGTAGCCACCTTGCACCTACCAAAGCATGCCACATTGCCCACAAAGTTGTAGCCACATAGCATGCCACATTGCCCACAAAATTGTAGCTACCTTGCACCTATCAAGGCATGCCTCATTGGCCACAAAGTTGCAGCCATATAGCATGTCACATTGGCCACAAAATTGTAGCCACCTTGCACCTACCAAAGCATGCCACATTGCCGACAAAGTTGCAGCCACATAGCATGCCACATTGCCCACAAAATTGCAACCACCTTGCAGTCACTTTGAACCTACCAAAACATGCCACATAGCCATAAAAACTTCAGCCAAGAAAAATGCCACCTTTCAACAAGGAAATCCTGCCACATAGCCATAAACATTTTAGCCACATTCCAACCAAGAAACTACCACCTACTTCAGCCATATTTCTGCCCACAATCAAAAAAATAATGCAAAGGCTGCTGCCTCCACACCATGCTCTGCATTCTCATGTAATCCCTGCAAAAACCACAAGGGAATCCCTACAAAACACGGCCCTCATTTTCCTCTTGAGCGGTGGAAACCAGTAGCCAAGAATCATGCTGTCTATGTATTATTTTGGCCAGCAAATTTAAACCCCATTCCTTATGCAATCAACACCCAAGAAGGAGAGAAGGAAGTTAGAAAAATTAGAGCCAAAGGAGGAGAGCAACCAGAAAAATTTAGTTAAGTTGCATGGGAAACTAAGAGGAGAAGCAAGCTGAAATTTGAGAGCTATAGGAGTATTTCTGCACAAGGTGAGTTTCCCCTCTTGAGGAAAGTTGGTTTATAGTGTGTTGAGCTCATTTTGGGTTTTGCATGGGTGAATCTTGAGCATGATATGCAAGATGTTAAAGTTAAAAACATGGAACTCTAGTCGTAGGGAACAATCTTTGCCATCTAAGTAACAAACATACTGAAGCACCACCCATTCTGCACCTAAAATTTTTAGGCCTTGTGTTCTTGGACTGTTTGATTGTGTAAATGGCATTTAAATTTTCTAATATTTGGTGAGAAAAGTCTTGAAATATTGATAATATATTCTATAAATTTTCGTGATATTTAGAACCTACAAATAGGCCATTGACAATCAAAATTGTGCTGAGAAAAATCTGCTGAACAGATTAGACTGTTGATGGAAATACTAAACATTGAAGGGGTTAGATGTTGAAGTTTCATATGAAAGTTTTATGAAATGTTATAGGGATCCTTATTAAGGACCCCACAAAATTTTAGAGAATTCTGGGTCAGTTAAGGCATATAATAAAATATGAAAATTTAGTGGGATAGGAAGTAAGTCAGAACAGACCAGAACTAGAGACAACCATAAAAAGTGTATTATTTGAGGGGTCAAATGAATTATTTTTTACTTAAAAGTTTTATGGAGATTATATAACATATATAGGATGCTTCATATCAAATATCATGAATTTGTAAGAATTTTTACCCATCCAAATGAATGGAAAACATAGTAGAAATAGAACCAAAATCAATCTGCATTGTTCTGGGTTATGGAGTTACTTCTAGGGTGAATGGAATATTTAAGGGCTGAGAGATACCCAAAAGAAAATATACATGTAGAGAAACCTCCATGAAAAATTTTAGAATTTTTTGAGGACTTTTTTCATATTTAATAATAACCCCAAATCTAAACAGAATCATAGTTTGTTTTGTAGAGCATAAGCTCTTAAACTAGAGACTTATGATTTTAGGTGCTAATATGCATGCATTAACTAAAAGCTCTTATATTTTTTAGTTTGAGTTCATGGTAGTAACATTTTCAGCCTTGGAAAGGAAGTGATTGTGCAGGAATTGAGGTAGCTAACTTTTCCTTAAAACACTCTTTATGTTTATGAACTTGAATTTATCAATTTCACTGGTTGCCTAACTTTTATGCTATGATGAATGATGGTCTGAAGATATGTTACGTATACATTCTTAGGAATTAAGAGGTGCCCAAAGTGTGTCAAGTAAGCCCCATTTCCACCACGTATTGGCCAATAATATGAGATGCATAACCCTCTTGCAAGTATGAGACTACATTGGGTAAGTAGACTAAAATGTTATGGGTCCTTAGTGTGACCAAGATGATGTATGTATGTATGGTCAGTGCTTATGTTTTAGTGAAATAAATTGAGATGTTTTAAGGAATGGAATGTATACTATTTTTTTGAAAAATTTGCTAGCTATTGAGATTGTCATCTCATCTTTTTGTGTCCACATAATGATATTCCAAGTACTCTAGCAAGAGGTGAACAACAGGGGTCTCAAGGTTGACTCATTAGATTATAGATATGGATTGTATATTTTCTTGTTGTGTAATATATGTGGGATGGCTTAGTTGAATGCCAAGTCCCTTTTAGACAGCTCATAATGTGATGTAAAATAAGTTATGACTGTACACTTTTCTTTTATGGCATGAGAGCCTTTTTGTTTTAAGTAATTCATATCATGCCTAGATAGTTGCCTATAAGGAAATGAAATTTGAAAATGCTTGGAATAGCCTGAAGCACTTTTATGCTTATCCAAGAAAGATAACTAACAATATAAGTGAATAGGTGAATTCATGGGCTAGGTAGACATTGCTAGAAATTTACAGATAAGATAAAATAAAATATATAATACTAAAAAGTTCAAGTAGAATGTTCTATGATGTGGATGTATGAAATAAGACGCTAGTCAGCAGCTGTTGACAAGGGCCGCTCCAATTGGTTGATAGTGGAAAAGTGAGGAGATAGATGGGTGATAAACTCACATTCTCTTATCACTAATTGTGATTGTAGTCAATCGATCACTATGCGTATAGTAAATGAGTGAATTGATTGTATTGAGAGCTGTAACATGCTTGAGCATTATGTAAAAAGTGGGTTTTCAGTGCATATATAGTATCTTAATTATGCATCAACAAAAGTTATGATTTTATATCGAAAGCTTGATATTTTTCTATAGCTTAAACAGTTGAACATATCATCAACCCTTGCTGCGTGCTTGGGATTATTTGATGGTTCTGATATGAGATTCTCATAATATTTTCATGTGAAATATTTTGATGCATAACAATATTTATTTAATGATCACACCATGCTGAATATGGTTTTTGATATCTGAATATCCTTTAATTTAAGAATATTTGAAATGCGGGTCCCATATGGATGTACTTCTAAACTGTATTTTCTATGGAAAAATTTTAAAATATGAGTACATCCATATGCTGACCTAAGAGGTCATCAATGATATTATCTGCTCACTGAGTTGTCAAACTCACTACATGATATTTCCATATTTTTCAGATAAGAATACATAGTTTGGTTCTTCCTCTTCAGATTAGTTGACCAACTAGATGACATAATCTCTAAGTAAGCCTACTTTATTTCCAGAGCTCATAGATTTTTTGTTATATTGTATTTGTACTCTAGAGTATGCTTTGAACGCCACAAGCGGGATCCCTGCTTCTGTTGTTTCTTTAAAATTTGTGACTTAGTATGTATAATGCGTATACATGAGAGAACCTATATGTATCTATTTTCATGACAAAGAATAGTGTTATGTGTGTTATGGAAAATATCTGATTGTGAAAAAAAAATATTTGTTTCACGTGCCTGTAAATTGGGGGTGTTACAAGTTGGTATCAAAGCATTAAGTTTTCTTGTGGCTATTAGAGCAAAGGATTCTTTAGTATGACCTTTAGTATGGATATGAGCAGGACATATTTATACTTCAGGTTCTGCTGAGGGATTCTATAGGATTTCAATTTCCTTTCTATTCTAAGATTGCTAAATTTCTTAGTATTAGATTGATTGAATATTATGTCATTTTAAAAGTATCAATGAGACAATTTCTACTTGAAAGTGAAAGGTATAGGCTTGCCAGAGAATTTAAAGAATTGAAACATATGCCTAATATGACCATTTTTAAATGTGATATCCATTGTACCCGCTTGCCTAGATAGGATAGACTTTGATGTGATACTAAGAATGGATTGGTTGGCATCATGTCATGCCATTTTGGAATGTCATATTAAAGTAATTAAATTCAATATTCTTAGAAAATCTTCTTTCTTTATACAAGGAGACCGTAGTGAAGTACCCAGTGATTTAATTTTAGTTTTAGCAGCCCATAAGTTATTACAAAAGGTGCCCAGGATATTTGGCAGTGATGAGTGATGTTAATATAAAGTATACCAGTGTAAATCAAGTTCTAGTAGTTAGGGAATTTCATGATGTGTTCCTTGAGGAATTGCCAAGATTACCCTGAAACGAGAAATATAATTTGATATTGATTTACTTCCTGGAACCCAACTAGTATCTATATCCTTATATAGAATGATATCGACTGAACTTAAGGAACTAAAAAAAATTTACTTACAAGACTTGTTAGACAATGGATTTATATGCCCTAGTACTCTTCTTGAGATGCTCTGGTCTTATTTGTGAAAAAAAAGGATGGATCACTGCAGTTATGCATAGATTATAAATAATTGAATAAAGTGACAGTGAGTAATAAATACTCATTAGCTCGTACAGATGATTTGTTTAACCAACTATAGTGTGCTCAATATTTTTTAAAAAAAATTGATTTGAGATATGGATATCATCAATTAAGGATAAAAGAAGAGGATATTTTGAAAACTGCTTTCAGGACTCAGTATGAATACTAAGAGTTCTTAATGATGTCATTTAGTTTGACAAATGCCACAGCTACATTTACAGACTTTATGAATATAATACTTAAGCCATTCTTGGATCAAATTGTAAATGTATTTATTGACAATATATTAATATGTTTCAAGAGTTCAGAGGATTATAAGCAATATTTGAGGATAGTTTTACAAACTCTAAGGGAGTATTAGCTATATGCTAAATTTTTAAAATACGAATTCTGACTTAATAGTGTTACTTTCTTAGGGCATGTGGTTAATAAGGATGATATTCAAGTAGACCCTAAGAAAGTAGAAGGGGTATAGTAGTGTCCACATTTTACTACAGTTATAAATGAAGATCCAAGTCTAACTTGCACTTTCCGTGGTTGTCTGTCTTCCAATCTGTTTGAGCCATAGTTGGATCAAGTACATGAACAAATATTTGTAAAGCATCAATCAACACCTCAGCATTTGAAGTTGAGATGAGAATTCGTTGTACTAAGTGTGAGATAAATCTTTGTTCCATAGCTTGATCAAGAAAAGACAACAAACTATCAAAGAAGTTGTAAACATTTAACAAACCTATTGGTTTGTGATGGATATTCAATAGTTATACCTAAGAGACCACTTGAAAAATCTGTTCTAAAGTACTAAAACCCCCTAGTAAAGCAATGAAGGCATCAACATTGCTCATTATTCTAGCCATGTGCTCGTGCATAGAACAAACAAACAAACAAACAACAACTAAGCCTTTTCCCACTAGGTGAGGTCGGCTACATCGTGCATAGAAGCTACTCTAAATTCTTCCCCAATTGTCTTCCCTATGATGTTTGATACAATTAGAGCTGTAGGAATAATACCTAGAACTTGACATCCTTCTACATGTGCAGCTATAGACACACACCCCATTAACCCATGGTTACCTCCACCATAGACTAAATAAATTTTTCTCCTGGCCAACACCATATCCAGATTTTGTGCTGCTTTCACATACTCTCCATCTTTTCCAAGACTGGAACCACAAAAGACACAAATATTTCAAAACTGACAGAATGTTGTTCTCTCCATAACTGCACTCACCCTAATTTTGAGTATGAAGGTAAAGATACTAATGTGTGCATTTATAGAACTCAGAAAATGGCATACTTACAATAGCTATATGAATAAGCCGACAGCATAATTAGACAGCTATGTGAAAGGCCGGTGGATATAAGCTAAATTGAAGGTGAATTTCAAAAATGACGGCATACATGCATATGTACAGTAGTTGTGATTGTGGCTCATATTAAGCACATAAAGAGAATAAGATTAAGATATTACCAAAAAAAATTTCCTTTTCCTTGTTGTCCTTGTTGAAGCATTGATGTCTTGATTTATGTAGGGAAGTTGTAAGTAATAGGTGTCATTGTAAAATAAATAATGAAAATGCAAATCAGTTAGTTGTTGAAGAGGGACAATCAAATGATTTATCTTGTTTTGCCCAATGTTCTTACTAGTAGACTATTAGTATTATTAAGTCGACTAGTTATTTTGGAAATTTTTAATTTGGACTGGGTTATTTTATAGTTGATTGATTACTTTTGCTTTGAAGCAACCAATTGCATCCTACTAATTAACTACATGCTCTTTGTTCTTCACAAACTTGTATAAGTTCATAAATTTTTTTTCCATGTGCTATTTTTCCACCGAATAACAGTAACTAGATTTTGGCACATATATTCAAAACTTACGGCCACCGATTTTTTTTACTGAAATAGCAACTAGGATTTGTTTACAACTTTTCAAGATTTACAGCTACCGATTTTAATTTTCTTTCAATACTTTATCTAAACTTTTGACTTTCTATTTTGGCACTATGCTCTATTATGTATTCTTCTTTTTTTGCTACATCATCCTTCATTAATGTTTGGCATTAAATGCAAGGTTATTTTTCCTTATTATAAGGAGGGTTAATTTATTTTCTTTGAAACTCATTTATTATGGTGTCTAAGTGGTTAGTAGGTTAAAGTAATGGATATTTTGAAAGGATTTATCTAACAAAAAGCGTACTTGAAAAGCAAAATCTTTATATCAAGTATGTATAACTGTGTAAGTTGGTAGACCATGTGCAAATTAGAAAGAATAATGAGTTTACAGTATATATTGATTGAGTATTAAGGTATGAAGAACACCTAAGTTTATCTAATGTAGTTAGGTAAGGAAAGGAGAATATTTTGAGAACCATGTCTGAGAATAATGTAAAGCAATCAAGGTATTTGTGTCAAGGGTTTATACCATGCTAAGTTGAGTCTAGTATAAACCCTTGACACAAATACCTTGATCGCTTTACTAGTATAATGGTAAAAAATTGATGAGAAACAAGATTTTGGAAGAAGCCATAGATTGTGAATATGGATAACTTTAAGGCAATAAGGATATATAGAATCTGAAAGAATTGTACTAGTATAATGGTAAAAAGAAGATACAAGTGATATTTTTTCGTTATTTGGTATATCAACAAATAAGAATTGAATATATTGATTTAGGAGAATTATTCAGGAATCCTTACTATTTTAGTTAGATTATATTATAGCTTATATCAAATCTAAATGATGTGATTACGAAGTTATACTTCATGTATCTTTATATAATTTTGGTGAAAGTTGAGAGAAATTATTTGTCCTTAGTTAAATTTTCTCATATCATTAATAATTAGGTCAATATACAAATGGCACAATTTGAGATTTTACATGAAACATCGTAGGTTTTCTAATAGGTGATAGAGTTGAGTAAAGTTAACTTTTTAAAATCTAATTTGGAATAACATACAATAGATAGAATATGACTAACTTAAATTGATGATGCTAGTTTGGAGAGCATGCTTCAAGCATATGTCTTCGAGTTTGGTTAGAGATCTGTTAGCAGAACATGCTTATAATAAAATGATATTAGTTTACTTAAAGCCTTATGTAAGATATGTTACTAATTTTCTGTTAAATGATTCGGTGGGGTCAGACTTATTGTAAGATGCCGTTAATAAAGTGAAATTGATTAGAAAAGCATACAAGCAACTTAATAAAGGCCAAAAGTTTATAAGGATCGTGAATGTTGAGCACTAGAAATTATCAATTGCTGACCAAATATTCTTGAAAGACTCACCTATAAAAGAGGTAATGAGGTTTGAAAAGAAGGAACAAATTCAGCTCTAGTATATAGGCTCATTTAAAATCTTAAACAAAGTAGACATAGTAATATATTTCCTAGCCTTGCCATCAAGATTAAGTGATGTTGATACAGTCTTTCTTGTATCAATGTTAAGGAACTACCTATCAGATTCTTCTCATGATATTTAATTCCAAGAAATTCAATTGGACAAAAATTTGGCTTATTTTTGAGGAAAAACCAATATCTATTGTTGATCAACAAGTGAAGAACTTATGGTTGAAGGAAATCCTTATGGTTAAGATTATATGGCAAAATCACTCAAGTGAAGAGACTTCTCAGGAAGTAAACATGATATACAAAAGAGATATCTCAAGTAGCTTGAGTAGTGAGAATAATAACTGTAATTTATGTTTTGGTTTCATTTCCTACTTGTGATAGGATAGTTTGAAATTTAGAGACCAAATTTCCTAAGGGGGAAAAAATGTAACATCCCTAAAAAAAATTAGTAATTCTCATTTATATATAGATTAATAAAAGAAATAAAGGAGGAGGGATGTAATTGAAATGTTTTAAGGATTAAAATGAAAACTTATTAATATTTTTGGAGTCAAAATGTAATTTTCTAAAAGTTTTGGGGTCAAAGTGTAAATAATGAAATTTGCAAAGACTTCCTCCAACAATTAACAAATTATTATTTGGTCCCTCCATTTTTAAAAAAATCTTCCATAAGTTTATCGAGAGATAACTATTCACTCTTTCTCCTCCATTTTTTTCTCTCTAGATCTGGAGTACTTTTGAGCATCTGATCTCAAAACTTAGGGTACCATTAGATTCAGGATGGTGAGTACTACAATATTGGCTGAACAATTTTTTAAATCGACCGATGAATCGCCGCAGATCGGAAGTAGAAAATCTTAGAAAAAGGTAAAGTCTGAAACTCTTATTTAGAGACTTTAAATTGAAAATCTGACACTGTAGATGGATTCAGAAGATAGATAAACTATAGGATATGAAAATTTTTAGCCATCTGACAACTTTTTGTGCGTCGTAAACAGTAAATTTAGCCGGCATAAATAGTGATTCTGGTGGTGAATAGTAATTTCGATCGTAAATAGTACCCCCATCATATTATCATTATTGACCAAGCTCTCGAAGGCCAAATTTTGTAATTTTTTATTTTTTAGGTTTTTGGACCTTCGAGACTCATTTTTGAAGTCTATTAAATCATATTTGACTTGAAAAAAAATACATTTGGGGCTGTCTAACCTAGAGCCTTGATCTTGTGAGTAGATAATTATTTCTATAACTTATCCCATGCTCTTCTTGAACTTAAAATGTATAATTGGTTATGTTTACAAAATATTTATGCTAACATAAGTTTCTAAAATGTGTTAAATTATCTGTTTTGTTTACGAACTAACATATAGTTCAAGAAGAGTATGCATGGTTTTGCAAATAGATTTTGAAACTCATTGAATATGTGGTTCTAAATGTATTTATCATTATTTGGTAAAGTGAATATTATGTGCACGAGGCATTGATCTGTAAAACTATAAAGATGCTGATTATGATTGAATGGCAAGCATAAAGTTCATGACGAGTTACTTGATAATTATACATTGCATTTGATGAATATGCATTTATATATATATATATATATATATATATATATATATATATATATATATATATATATATATATATATATATGTATATGTATCTATATATATATATGTATATGTATCTATATATATATATGTATATGTATGTATATATATATGTATATGTATGTATATATATATGTATATATATGTATATATATGTATATATATATATATGTATGTATGGATGAATATCAACGGGTCCCTATTAACCTGAGTGAGCCAAGGGAGGGCCGCTTTAACCGGGTGACAGTGGTAATGTGAGGAGGCAGATGAGTGATAAACTCACATTCTCTTATCACTTTTTGTGACTATAGTCGATCGGTCACTATGCGTATAGTAAATGAGGGAATTGAGTGTATTGAGAGCTGTAACATGATTGAGCATTATGTAAAAAGAATGGATTTTCAGTGTATATATAGTATGTTAATTATGCATCAACAAAAGTTATGATTTTATCTCAAAAGCTGGATATTTTTCTATAGCTTAAACAACTGAACATATCATCAACCCTTGTTGTGTGCTTGGAACTATTTGATGGTTCTGATATGGAATTCTCCTAATGTTTTTATGTGAAATATTTTGATGCATAACAATATTTGTTTAATGATCACACCGTGCTGAATATAGTTTTGGATATATGAATGTCCTTTGATTTAAGAATATTTGAAATGCAGGTCCTATAAAGATGTACTTCCGAACTGTATTTTCTATGTGACAAGTTTTAAAATATGAATACATCCATATGCTGACCTAAAGGGTCATAGGAGGTATTATCTGCTCACTGAGTTGTCAAACTCAATACACGATATTTTCACATTTTTCATATAAGAATACAGAGTTTGGTCCTTCCCCTTCAGATTAGTTGACCAGCTAGATGAAAAAATCAATAGGTATGAAAAATTTACCTACCTTTAGAGGAACATCCTCTAATATACCTATGGGATGAGTAACGGATCGGTCCGCTAACTTGAGGGAGATAGTAGCAGGCTTCAAATCACCCATATGGAGCTTCTTGCATATGGATAATGGCATAAGACTCACACTTTCTCCAAGATCACATAAGGCTCTAGTGATTTGCACATCTCCAATGGAACAAGGTATAGAGAAGCTTCCAGGGTCCTTGAGTTTAGGAGGCAATTTATTCTGGATCAATGCACTACATTCTTCAGTTAATGCCACTGTGGCATACTCCTCAATCTTCCTCTTGTTAGAGAGGATTTCCTTCAAAAATATAGAATAAGAAGGCATCTGAGAGACAACTTCCAAGAATGGAATATTAATGTGCAGCTTTTTCAGCACATCAAGAAATTTTCCATATTGTTTTTCTAATTTGGCTTTAGCTAGTCTCTAAGGGAAAGGAACCGGTGGCCTGTATGGTTCAGGAGCTACATATTTAGGCTCTTCTTCTTCTTTCCTTTCACTAACTTGCTCTTCTTCTTCAATTGCTTTTTTTGGTATATCTCTCAATTCTTCCTCCTTATCCTCCTCTTTTTCCACTTACTCACCCAATTGCTTACCACTTCTCAAAATGATAGCCTTGCAATGTTCTCTTGGATTCTTAAGCTGGCCAAGGAATTTGCCAAAGTTTTTATTTGATGAACTTGCTTGCTATGCTATATGAGTTTCTAGCATTTTATTATGTGTAGCAAGTGAGTCAACTTTAGAAGCTAAATCCTTTATAGCCTCGTTCAATGAATGATTTTGGGCTCTAAATTCTTCATTCTGTTTACTCTGTGTGGAGATGAAATTTTCCATTAGAGCCTCGAAATTTGACTTTGGTTGAGGAGGAAGATTGAATTGCCTCTGATTTTGAAAGTCAAGAGGTTGTTTAAAGTTGTTCTGAGGCTGTTGATTTGCATTCGGCTTGTATGAAAGATTTAGGTGATTTCTCCAGCCTGGATTGTAGGTATTGCTGTAGGGATTGTTTCTTTGGTTGTTCACAAAATTTGCTTGCTCACAATCCTGAAGTGCAGAGTTTCCAAGTTGGCATTCATTGGCCATATGACCAACACCTCCACAAATCTCACATGCAGAAGATGATGAAGAGGAACCAACAGAATTGATGCTCAATTTATCTAATTTTTGAAATAATGCATCAACTTTAGAAGTGGGATGATTAAAAGCGTCTACTTCATACATTCCTGCTGGTTTTCTTGGCTTCCTCTCACTAGACCAGGAGTAGTGATTTTAAGCCATATCTTCAATTAACTCATAGGCCTCATCTAGCGTTTTATTCAAAGCTCCTCCAACTGCAGCATCGACAGACATATGGGTACTGTAGATTAGTCCATTGTAGAATGTATGGAATATAAGCCACTTCTCCAACCCATAGTGTGGGCATATTCTGAGGAGCTCTTTAAATATCTCCCAAGCTTCATATAAAGACTCACCATCTTTCTAAGCTAAAGTAGTGATCTGATTCCTAAGATGGGCCATCTTACTCGGTGGGAAGTATTTGGCCAAAGCTTGAGAAAGCTGCTGCCAAGTGGTGTTGGACCCTGATGGAAGAGAGTGCAACCATACATGGGCCTTGCCCCTCAAAGAGAAAGCGAAAAGTCTCAGTCTGGTGGCATCAAAAGATACTCCATTCAGCTTCAATGTGTCATAGTATTCTAGAAAGACTGATAAATGGAGATTAGGATCTTCAGTAGGTGTCCCTCCAAACTGATTCTACTAAACCATCTGCAAAAGAGAAGGCTTTAGCTCAAAGTTGTTGGCCTCAATAACTGATCTTATGATACTCGAATTCAGACCATCAGTATCCGAGGCGGTAAAATCCTTAAGAGATCGTTATCTCTCTCTGCCATGCTAGGTGCAGAATTTTCTTGCTGATATCTTCTTCTTATCCTTTGTAGTGTGCTTTCAATTGCTGGATCAAACTCAACAACGAACTCATGTTCTCTTCGCATAAAAGAGAAACACACCTATAAAGGAAGAAAAAAAGGCAAAAATCAGCAAGATAAAATTATGCAAAAAAATTAAAAGAAAGTGATCTAGTCTAGCTATTTCGCAGATATCTAATATTGACAATTGCTCCCTAACAACGGTGCCAAAAACTTGTTGTGTCTGTTTTATAATTAACCACAAGCGCACGGCGTAGCCATAGTTAGTCCGGCGAGTACGGGTCGTATCCCACAGAGAATATTGTCAATTACTAGAATGATGCGAAATATGCTATCTAAATCGATGTAATTCAATGGAGAGTTTGTTACAATTAAGTAAATTAAGGATTCAATTAACAAAAGCCTAGGGTTAGGGTTCACCACACTTATGATATTCAACATTCCACTTGTACCTCTAATTGCAATTATCTAGGTAATTGGGGATGGTTTAGCCTTAATTAATTAGAGACCTCTTTCAAGCATTACTAATCGTACCTAGGTTGATACAATTGCCTACTTTCATGGTTCTTAGTTCAACCTAGGTCCATTGAGCTCTATACCAACCATGGAAGTCAATTAATCGATTTTCTCTTACCCACTAATTGATTCATTCCTAGAGAATCTTAAACTACTTTTGTGATTAAGATATCCCTAAATAACTATTAGGTTCGGGTTTTAATTTTTACCTTTCAGTTCATCAATTAAATACCTAAGACGTGATAGATTGGTGATCAGGCATTCTACCAACTCTTATTCATGTATATAATAGTTAATCCTAATTAATCTAGAAGTGATCACAATTAGAGTTCCAACATTCAACTCAACATCATAGTATCATCATATCACAAGTGGGTTTACCAAAACCCTAGATCAAATCTACTCACACATCATAGAAACAGAAATCAAATTCATATTTATTAAGTAAACCATTCAAGTTCAGTACAATCTAAAGAGAAAGAGTATAAATAAAAGTAGAGAATTAAAGTAGAAAGATGTAACCTGGTTTGCAAAAATGTAGAGATGAAATACAACCATCAAATACTGTAAATCTTACTCTAGAACATAAAATCAAAAATGATTCGAGTAAAAACCTAATCTAAGAGTGTTTTCTAAGCCTAAAAACTAAGTCCAAGATGTCTCTCTAGGTCTGAATATGTTCCTTTGCATTTCCTATGCATATGTATCCACTTGGCTACTCAAAACCCTAAGAAAATACATGTTGTACAGACATGAAGTACGACCGTGTTCTAGGACACGGCCTATCCGTGCTTCGGACTGGATTCTAAGAATTTTCTGTACCATTCACATAGAGCATGACCTGGCCATACTTTATGCACACCAAGCACAGGTTGGTCGTGTTGGGGGATGCCATGCTCCTTTCTTGCCAATTTTTGGTGTGTTGCCTCCTTGCTTCCTCCTTAGCATTTTCCAAGTCCATATGGCTCTTCTTATGATTGTTTTCCCTTGCTTCTTGGCCTCTTTTGCTCTCCTACAAACATAAAACAAACCAAAGCAGTATCCAGAGCAAAGTATAACCAAAAGCAAAGAAATAACTACAAGTTTACTATGAATTAAGGGATAAAATATACCCACTAAACACTTAAATTTCCCCTTTATCAAGTCCCCCATGCTTAAGCTTTTGCTTGTCCTCAAGTAAATAACATGTCAAATCAAAAGGAAGAGAGATGATGCATACAAATTTCAGATAATAGATAAATGCAATATAGGAAATTCTTCACTTAATCAATGTGCACACAATAGATATAAGAATAGACATTTATCATATAGTCTTTGTTCTTCTAAAACTAAACCGAAATTCCCCTATTATATAACTACTTCTATTGATACCATTGAATGTATGCATTTAATTGATTTTTAAGCACTCAAGTAGGCCACCTCATCCTTTAGATCTCCCTATGTTTTACCCTTATTTCTATTTTTCTCACTCAATTTCTTTTATTTCTCATCTTCATCATTTTTTTTCTTTTGTCTATTTCATTCATCATCATTTTTTTTCTTTTATAGAAATATGCCGTGAGTGCATTTTATGCTCTATCTTACTAGGGTAAAGGCAGCTAAGTACTTATACTAGGGCCTTTTTGGTGCTTTTAAGGGGTACTCAGAGTGAAAACTTTTTGAGTGTTATATTCCCTTATTTTTCACCTCTCCCAACCTTCACACTCTCATAGTGTTAAAAATCAATAAAGGCATACAATTCACAACACTATAGGAGATATATTTTTCAAAAAATTAGAGGTTTAATGCTATAAGAGAAAGACTAAAATGATAAGTACATATTTCATATTCTATTGTGCATTACATGTTCAAAAGCTAAAATCAACCTATATTACATCAATATATTTCTAAAACAGCAAACTATGTGATTTTGTGATGCAACATGAGATATTTAGCCAATAATAACTAATCAGAGAAAACCACAAGCCTAAATCTACTCCCCTATGCTTAAACTTGACATTGTCCTCAATGTTAGTGATAACTGAAAGTACAGGAAAAGGGATAAGTGACTTACATGCTTACTGGTCGTCTAAAGGAGGCAAAGGTGGGTGCTGACTCAAGTACTAGGTGTACCATGCCTGCATCATTCCCTGCATGCTTTGGATGGAATCTTAAATGGCATACAGGGTAGCTCTCTGTGATAGTTGCTCTACCTCAATGCGACTGAGCTGCGTAGAGATAGAGTCCTAATCCTCCGGGGGAGCATATAAGGTACCTGCACGGTCAGTAAAATGGGAAGAGGGTGGGGTGGGAGAGCCAAAAGTGGCTCAAGGAGGAAATTATCCTCCTCTGGTGGGATTTTATCACCCTCTCTACCCTCCTCTAATGGGTATATCTAGTTCTCCCTACTGGTAACTGCAGTCCTAGTAGGGTTAGGGAGGCAGAAGATTCTATGTCCTCGGAGATACAACCAATAGTCAGCATTGTTCTTGACAATGAGTTTCATATGCAGGCATGATTCCAAATCAATCCTGCTGCTGCCAACTACTGGTTGCATTCCCTGGAGATTGCCCTCAAATCCCATCCCTCTAGCTATTGCAGTAACCAAGCCCCCTATGACCACTTTACCATTCATTATACTACCTACTCGGGCCATCTTCTGAGCCATGAAGGCTCCAGTATCCACCTTAGAACCGTGTACCATAGCATAAAGAAATTAAAGCTCCCTTTGATTTGTAACCCAATCACTCTTAGCCTGACCAAAAACAGTATGGGCCATGAGGCACTATAAATATCTAAAAGTGACGTTGCAAATAAAAGAGGCTTTTCAACTTGATGCACTATACTGCCCCTCAATAGAAATTGAGTTCCAAAAAGGTTGGGCAAGAAAACTTCAGGGTACTGATCTAGTTCCCCCAGGAGGCAATCTAAATAATGCATTAAATTCAACCAAGGTTAAGCTAAAAGTACGGTTAAACATTCTAAAATTAACGCAGCCCTGATGGACGTCGGGTATAACATCCCTAATTTCGTTTCATGTATTAATAAAAGTACAAAAGTATTCAAAGTAACATACCTAATTTCATTTATAGATAAACATACATAAATATTTAAGGAAATAAAATTTATTAGACAATTTTTAGATACCTAAGGAAATATAATCCTTAGAAATTCTTCAACTTACGTGTATGCATAGAAATGTTCTAACATTAATGGAATAGGTAAAGAGAGAAAACCTAAGAGGAGGAAAAGGTAAAGAGAGAAAACCTAAGAGGAAATATTAGAAATAAACATGACAAAGAAAGTTGAAATTCTTGGATAAGGAAGATAAATTTTTGTAAAGTAAGTAAAGGTCTTAAAATTTCAAGAAGATTGGATTAGGGTAATTTTTCCTAATTTAAGAGTTAAAGTTACTAAGTTTAGTATCTCCACCCATAAATTGGGCTTTCACTTATAGAAAATTCATATTGAGGTTTTCCCCTTAACATAATTTTTTTAGCAAGCCCATTGGATAACCTAAGCAAGAAATAAAACATAGACTTGGACTAGGATATAGAAATTGGACCGGTAGCCCAAAAATCATGAAAATATGACCAAGCCCATTATGAAATGTAGAATTTTAACCAAAGTAAAGAAATTGGACAAGAGTGAGCCCAAATCCAATAGAAAAAATAAAAATAAAAATAAAAATAAAGTGATAAGATAATGGTGTAATCAAGATTAGGTGAAATGGCATTAAGACAAAAATTTAGTAAGTGGTATGATAATACAAGGTTTTAGGACAAAACATCTATATCCTACACTCATAATTTTAGCAAGTGGTGTGATAATACATAGCATTAGGACAAAACATTTTTATCCCACACAAATAATTTCAACTAAATAATGGAGATTGAAGGGCTAGAAATTTGCCACTTAAAAAGGCAAACCTATCATAATTGATTACGACAAAAAAAAAAAGTAAATGAATCCCTAAATCAAAGGGACCTTGTCCCATATCTTAAGAACATATTATCATAATTTTCAAAATACAAATCTCCTTTTCCTATTCATATCTTGACTAAGGAAGAGGAAGACAAGAACATAAGTTGTTTGTTTTCCAAAAATTCAACCAAGTGTAACCTAATTGTGATAAGGTAGACCCATGATCATGAAAGGTGAATTATTTGGTGGTCTATATAAAAAAACCCACCCTTACAACATTAGAATTTCATCCAAGTGAGGGAGAGGAAAAATAGAAGTAAGGTAGAGTGAGGAAAGGAGAGGAAGAAAGGAAGAAAGAGGAAGGAGAAGTCTGGGGGACTAAGTGCTCCAGGTAAGTTTAACAATATTTATTTTTGAAGAAAAGTTTTGAAACTTGTAATATTTATATGGGATTTTGATCTTAGAACTTTGATGATTGGTCATGGATGTTGCTATATCATGTTACATATTATGTATGTTTGAATACTTAGGTTGGTGTAGATAGTTCTGCATGGGTATGGCTATGGGTGGCAGAATTTTAAGTTTATTTATTTTAATTTCTGGGAACATTCTATAGGGAATCTAAACAAATGGTTAACATAACAAATGTATTTTTATGTCTCACGGATTTTTAGCCACTGGAATCATTCAATTTAAAGTTCATATGAGGTAGATATGTTCCGATTAGTAAACAAAGGTCAGAAAATGGTTAATCAAGGAAGAATATGTTATGATAGCTTCGGTGTTTTAATTTCTGAGAATATTCTATAAGGAATTAAAATAAATGGTTAACATATGCATTATATATATATATATATATATATATGTGTGTGTGTGTGTCATGGATATTTAGCCACTAGAAGCAATCAATTTAGAGTTCATATGAGGTAGATATGTTTTGATTAGTAAACAAAGGTCAGAAAATGGTTAATCAGGGAAGAATATGTTAGGATAGCTTCGGTGTTTTAACTAATGGGAATATTATATAAGGAATTAAAATAAACAGTTAACATATGAATTACAGATATATGTGTCATGGATTTTTATCCACTGAAATCATTCAATTTAGAGTTCATATGAGGTAGATATGGTCCGATTAGTAAACAAAGGTCAGAAAATGGTTAATCAGGGAACAATATGTTAGGATAGCTTCATTGTTTTAATTTCTGGGAACATTATATAAGGAATTAAAATAAATTGTTAACATATAAATTATAGATATATGTGTCACGGATATTTAGCCTCTAGAATCACTTAATTTGGAATTCTTATGAGGGAGATATGGACAAATTAGTAGGTAAAGGTCAGAACTTACCCGAGAAGAAACAACCTATAATTTGAGGGAGTAATATCACCATGATCGCTTAATATTTAGTTCAACTATCCAACATAATAGTTTTATATAATTGTTTTATCTTTAAATTGACACCAAGACCACCTAAATTGGAGTTAAATTGAGGGATTTATCCTCTGATTTGTAAGAGAACGTCAGATAGGATGGAAACTTGCATCAAGAAAATAAAGGAAGAAAATTAATATCTAAAAAAGAAGAATTTTACAAATGAAAATAATAAATGACTAGTATATGCTATAACCATTTTCAATGTATGAACTTCTTACCATTCTAAGTGTGTAATTTTGACATGGAAATATTTTGACGAAACATTATGGTATGTGAGTATAATGAACATACTTGTTATTGCAAATCATATTTTTGGCTATTAATGTAAAAAGAAAAAAATAAGCACGGTCACATGGCAATCCGTGTGGTGCACCAGTAGGGGACGCCCTACCAACAATTCTGAATATGTTAATGAGAAAAGAAAGAGAAAGTGTGCCATGTCAGACGGAGCGAGTAAAGCCCGTACCGAAAAGTAGAAAATACTCACCCTGACCGGGGTAGCTTGATATGAAAATAAATTGATAGTCATCATATGATATTCTGAAAATAATTAATTCTGTCATACATGTCATTACTGTAAGATTCTCATGTGCATAAATATAGTGCATTCATGTGACCAAAGTTATTTACTGTAGTTTATACCGCTGAACATGACGTGAAGAGCTATATTGATAATGATTTATTGTTGAACTTACTGGGATTTAATTCTCACTATATTTCCATGTCATGTTCAGAAAATTAGTTATGCAGATTTTTCTATAGCTCTGGATTTTAGTGCACACATTGGATCGAGTTATTCTATGATGGGCGGATCCTAAATAAAATGTTTTTGGGCGAGTTGGCACAGATCCCGGTGAAGGTGCAACCACCCGCACCAGAATCTCCGGAATTGGTCAACCAGAATAAATAAGATGTAGATATTTATGTGTTTGAAATGTTGTACGTATGTTTTGATTAATGATGTGTATTTGAACTTTATATTGTATAATAAAAAAAAGTTGTTACATCAGGACTACATTAACTGAGCTGTAAAACTCTAAGGTGGTCCTAGTATAGGCTGGGTATTGTAGTGTGATGAATGTATTCCACCCAATCCTATCAACTAAGTAGTAGACGTTATTTAAAAGACCTAACCGGTCCAAACATTCCTCATCCATATAGCGGGTACTCAGCATTCCCCGTTTAATTAGAGTATCGTATCATGTCCGTTGACTATCATCAATAAATACAATACCATACTCATTTATTTTGGTGATGAAGTTGGGGCGGTTGTTGAGTTCGTCCTCTACGTTGTTGCTAGGATTGGGAGGAGGATTGGCCAATTCTGGCTCTTTTGGGACCCATGGAAAATTATATGCAATCAAATGCAAAAGGGGAGCAGGATGTGCAGATTCAAAAGCTAACTAACAGACAAATAAGATCAGGATAATGGAATATGAGACTGTTAATTATCAAATGCAATGCAAGGTTAGTCAAATGTGCCAATAATAATGAATAATTATCCGAGCAAGAATCAGAGAAAAACAAGTCCAAAAATGCAAAGCAAAATCAAGTTCAATTTAGTCAAATTCTATTCAAACTAATCTATGAAATTTCTGGAGGATTATGCAGAGAAAAATTGGAGTATTCAACTAATTAATTCCAACTCAAGTTTAGCAAATTGAATACAGGATTAGACCAACATATTCAAATCAAATACACATGTTTAAACTGAGACAGAATGTCCCAGGCAAACTAGTTCAGAACTAACCAGAATTACTTGGCTTAACACAATTTAACCAACTTCAAGATAAGTTAAGCACATGGTAATGTCAACTTAGGTAGAAAATTTTTGAGGAAAATATATGATTCCCAATGATGCAAAATTCTCCTTGAAAAACCAGTTTAATAAGCTAATCAATAACAAGAGTCAATATGAACATTCAAGAAATCTTGCTGCATGCAAAACATGTTTTCCTAATGATTCATTCAGCTGAACCAAGGGCAGATAAGTCTAAGCAAATATCAAGGCCAATTTTATACCACAACTAGTAAAATGCAAAATTTCAAATTCAGGCAGCAGGTCGCAAATTAAGCCAATCCAGCATTCAACCAGAATTTCCTATCTAGGAAGAATAAGCCACAACGAATAAACTGTAGAAATTACTTGGAGGAGAAGCCACAAGTGATGCCAGCAGCTGGGTTAATCCACGAACAGGGAGCAGAGAGAATTTGATGGACAGGGGAAACAAAGGTGAAGAAGGTGTAAGGATGGTGGGCCCGAGATTGCTGGGATTTTTTGGGTGCGAGTGTGGCAAGGACTTCAAGTTTGGGTGCAGAGATGGGGGTTTGAGGCACGGGATGGCTGGTTGAGTGTTGGTGTAAGGAAATACGGATAAAGTAGGGGTGGGAAAAAATGCAAAAGAGGGGAAGGGGAAATTTTCGGGTATAAGAAAGTTTGGGGATGGAGAGACTGAGAGGGAGAAGGAAGATTAGGGAAGAGGATGGAGGGATTCAGGTGTTCTGGCTAGGCACGGTTTGGGAATAGGGGAGATTAGGGTTGAAAAGATTGGGGAAGAATGGTGAGGGGGCTTCGAATTGCAGAAGGAGGAGGGAAAATAGCACAGGTTAGGGCACGGGAAAATAAGGTGAGACACGAGAAAGGAAAGAGAAGAAAATAAGAGGGAGAACGCTTACTTGGGCCCGAAGCATGGCCGTGTCTCAGAGCATGGCCCACCCGTGCTTCGGGCTGGAATGCCCTATTCTTCAAGAATTGGCCTGTGTTGCAGAACACGGGGAGGGAGTGGGCCTCGCGCACAGTCGTGTCCTGTGACACAGCCAGCCCGTGTTGCTGCTAGTCTTTCTCTATTCTTCTCTCTCTTTTTTTACTCTTTTTTTACTTACCTGGAGCACGGGCTGGGCCAGGCCGTGTTTCACAGCATGGCCCACGCGTGTTAGGCGCTGGAAATCCAAAAATCTTTGGATTTTACCCTTGATAGCCAACAAGGGGAGGGGGTGTTGGGCTTGACTTGGGGCACAGCCATGTCCTGTGACACGGGCAGCCCGTGTTGCCTGCAGGTTTCACTAATTTTCTAGAATTTGGCCTGTACTTAAAGCACGGGCGTGGTGGAGGACATGGCTGACTCATGTTGCTGGCTGGAACCCTTAATTTTTCGAATTTTGCCTCAGTTTTTTATTCTCTTTGATTTCTTTTTATTTTAATCCTTTTATATTACCTTGGGCACGTGGGAATGGACCTGAAAATCAAATGAAAAACACTCATTAAACTTCTAACCTAAAAAATTAACTAAATTAAAGATGAAAACTAAATCTTAAAGCAAGAAATCAAACAAAAAGAAATTTAAAAATTAAAATGTGGGTTGCCTCCCACAAAGCGCGTGTTTAAAGTCATTAGCTCGACTCCTTTACACTTTATTGGATGGATAGGGGCTCTAAGAAAGCTTGGATGAATCTCTTTTAAATCGATTATCTCGCGACAAATTACTTGAGGCATTCTCCATTAACTTTGAAGGATCTGGTAGCTTCACTCTATACTTCCACTGCTCTATATGGAAAAACTTGACTTACTTGGAATGGACCGGACTAATGAGCAAAGCTTTCTGGGAAAAAACTTCAGCCTTGAATTAAATAGTAGGACCCATTCTCCTACTTGAAATTGACGCCTCAGGATGTGCTTATCGTGTCATCTTTTTGTTCTTTCTTTATATAACTTAGCACTATCATAAGCATCAAGTCTCAACTCATCTAGCTCATTCAGTTGCAAGTATCTCTTTTTTCCAACAGCTGTCAAGTCAAAATTAATTGTCTTGATTGCCCAATACGCCTTATGTTCAAGCTCTAATAGAAAGTGACAAGGTTTTTTATATATTAACTGAAAGGGTGTGGTGCCTATCGGTGTCTTATATGCAGTTCTGTAAGCCCATAGTGCATCATCAAGCTTGAGAGACCAATATTTTCTTGCCTTTGATACAATCTTCTCCAAGATTGCTTTGATTTCTCTATTTGATATTTCCACTTGTCCACTTGTTTAAGGATGATAAGCTAGAGCCATTTTATGAGTGACTCCATATTTCTTCAAGAGATTCTAAAATTGTTGCTCAGTGAAGTGGGAACCTCCATCACTTATCACAGCTCGAGGTACTCTAAATCTTGGAAAAATCACTCTCTTGAAGAGCTTGGCAACCAGTCTAGCATCATTAGTGGGAGATTCCACTACTTCTACCCACTTAGACACATAGTCCACAGCTAATAGGATATACTTATTCCCACATGAGGATGGAAAGGGGCCTATAAAGTCAATACCCCAAACATCAAATATTTCTACTTCTAAAATACTGTTTAGGGGCATCTCATTCCTCCTTGATATATTGCCAATTCTTTGACACCGATCACAAGCTTTTACAAAGGTATGCACATCTTTGAAAAGTGAAGGCCAATAAAAATCAACTTGAAGAATTTTAGCTGCAGTTTTTAAAGTGCTAGTATGGCTTCCACAAGGTGAATTATGGTAGTGAAATATGACACTATATACCTCTTCCTCTGGAATACACCTTCGGAAGATGCCATCTGCACACCATTTGTATAGACATGGATCATCCTAATAGTAAGACTTGATATTAGAGAAAAAATTCTTTCTCTGATGGTAGCTCAACCCTTCAGGTAAAATTCTGCATGCAAGATAGTTCACAAAATCTGCATACCAAGGAGTATCAGTATGAGTGACTGCAAGGAGTTGGTCATCAGGAAAAGAATCATCTATAGGCAACTCATCTTTATTATCTCTCATTGAATCTTGCCTAAGCCTTGAAAGATGGTCTGCAACCACATTCTCTGTTCCTTTCTTATCCCAGATCACAAGGTTAAACTCCTGCAATAGAAAGATCCATCTAATCAATCTTGGCTTAACATCCTTCTTACATAGCAAATATTTAATGGCAGCATAATCTGTGTATACAATGACTTCGGATCCCAACAAATATTGATAGAATTTGTCAATTCCAAACACTACTGCCAGGAGCTCCTTTTCTATGGTGGAGTAATTGACTTGAGCTTCATCCATGGTCTTGCTGGCATAGTAAATGACATAGGGCTTTTTATCTCTTCTTTGCCCAAGTACAGCTCCCACAGCATAGTCACTTGCATCACACATAATCTCAAAGGGAAGGCTCCAATCAAGAGATTGAATGATTAGTGCAGATATTAGTGCCTCATTCAACCTGCAAAAAGTATGTAAGAAATCACTATCAAATAAGAATGGAATGTCCTTAATAAGCAAATTAGTTAAGGGTTTAGAACTTTTGGAGAAGTCTTGGATAAATCTTCTGTAGAAGCCTGCATGCTTAAGAAAACTCCTCACTTACTTAACATTTAATGGTGGTGACATTGTCTGAATTGCCTCAATTTTTGTTTTGTGCACCTCTATTCCTCTTTTAGACACTAAGTGTCCAAGTACTATTCCTTCCCTTACCATAAAATGGTATTTTTCCCAATTTAGAATTAGGTTGACTTCCTCACATCTTTTAAGTACCTGTGTCAAATTATTTAGACAATTATCAAATAAGGTACCATAGACAGAAAAATTGTCCATAAATACATCCATTATATCCTCAATAAAGTCTGAGAAAATAGCCATCATACATCTTTGGAAAGTGGCTGGTATGTTGCACAATCCGAATGGCATCCTTCTATATGCAATGGTGCCATAAGGACATGTGAACATTGTCTTTTCTTAGTCGTCTGGATGGATAGGGATCTAAAAGAATCCTGAGTATCCATCCAGATGACAAAAATGTGAATGTTTAGCCAGCCTTTCCAACAATTGATCAATAAAAGGCAAAGGGAAGTGATCCTTACGGGTGGTCTTATTCAATTTTCTATAATCAATGCACATACGCCAACCCGTAATAGCTCTAGTAAGAGTTAATTCATCATTATCATTCTTAATAACAGTCATACCTCCCTTCTTAGGAACCACATGAACAGGGCTTAGCCACTCACTATTTGAAATAAGATAAATAATACCTGCATCAAGCAATTTGAGCACTTCCTTCTTGACTACCTCTTTCATGTTTGGATTTAGTCTCCTTTGGTGCTCCCTATAAGGTTTATGATCATTATCAAGTATAATACGATGCATGTAAACAGATGGACTAATCCCTTTTATGTCATCAATGCTATACCCAATCACTTTTTTAAACTTTTTAAGAACATCCAATAACTTACCAGTTTCTTTAGCATTAAAATCAGCATTCACAATTATTGGATATGAAGAGTTATGGTCCAGAAATTCATACCTTAGATTGGATGGAAGAGGTTTGAGTTCTACCATAGGTGCCTTGATTTCCTCAATAGTTGTTGATTTTTTATTATGGTCCAATTCCAGCTTTTCAGCTTTTACTTTTAAGGTGAGCATGGGACATTCAACAAGCATTTAGGCATATGCATTAGCTTCTACCTGTTTAGCATAAGAAATAGAACTATCCATAAGGCAAAGCTTAAGTGGGTTAGTAGAACAAAAGCTTAATGAATTATCAACAATATTCTGCTTAATTACATCAACCATGCAACAAGTATCACCTAAAGATGCGCACTTCATTGCATCATTTAGATTGAACTCAATCTTTTCATCCCCTATATTCAAGGAAAGTTTTCCATCTTTCACAATGATAATGGCACCTGTAGTGGCTAAGAAAGGCCTTTCAAGAATGATGGGGATTTGGCTATCTTCCTCCATCTCTAAGACAACAAAATCAATAGGTATGAAAAATTTACCTACCTTTAGAGGAACATCCTCTAATATACCTACGGGATGAGTAACGGATAGGTCCGCTAACTAAAGGGAGATAGTAGTAGGATTCAAATCACCCATTTGGAGCTTCTTGCATATGGATAATGGCATAAGACTCACACTTGCTCCAAGATCACATAAGGCTCTAGTGATTTGCACATCTCCAATGGAACAAGGTATAAAGAAGCTTCCAGGGTCCTTGAGTTTATGAGGCAATTTATTCTAAATCAATGTACTACATTCTTCAGTTAATGCCACTGTGGCATACTCCTCAATCTTCCTCTTTTAGAGAGGATTTCCTTCATAAATTTAGCATAAGAAGGCATCTGAGAGACAGCTTTTAAGAATGGAATATTAATGTGCAGCTTTTTCAGCACATCAAGAAATTTTCCATATTGCTTTTCTAATTTGGGTTTAGCTAGTCTCTGAGGGAAACAAACCGGTGGCTTGTATAGTTCAGGAGCCACATATTTAAGCTCTTCTTCTTCTTTCCTTTCACTAACTTGCTCTTCTTCTTCAATTGCTTTTTCTAGTATATCTCTCAAGTCTTCCTCTTTATCTTCCTCTTTTTCCACTGACTCACCCAATTGCTTACAATTTCTCAAAGTGATAGCCTTGTAATGTTCTCTTGGATTCTCAAGCTGGCCAAGGAATTTGCCAAAGTTTCTATTTGAAGAACTCGCTTGCAGTGCTATCTGAGTTTCTAGCATTTTATTATATGTAGCAAGTTAGTCAACTTTACAAGCTAAATCCTTTATAGCCTCGTTCATTGAATGATTCTGGGCTATAAATTCTTCATTTTGTTTACTCTGTGTGGAGATGAAATTTTCTAGTAGAGCCTCCAAATTTGACTTTGGTTGAGGAGGAGGATTGAATTGACTCTAATTTTGAAAGCCAGGAGGTTATCTGAAGTTGTTCTGAGGCTGTTGATTTGCATTCGACTTGTATGAAAGATTTAGGTGATTTCTCCAGCCTAGATTTTAGGTATTGCTGTAGGGATTGTTTCTTTGGTTGTTCACAAAATTTTCCTGCTCATAATCCTGAAGTGTAGAGTTTCCAAGCTGGCATTCATTGTACACATGACCAACACCTACACAAATCTCACATGCAGAAGATGATGAAGAGGAACCAACAACATTGATGCTCAATTTATCCAATTTTTGAAATAATGCATCAACTTTAGAAGTGAGATGATTAAAAGCATCTACTTTATACATTCCTGTTGGTTTTCTTGGCTGCCTCTCACTAGACCAGGAGTAATGATTTTGAGCCATATATTCAATTAACTCATAGGCCTCATCTAGCATTTTATTCATCAAAGCTCCTCCAGCTACAGCATCCACAGACATACGGGTACTGTAGATTAGTCTATTGTAGAATGTATGGACTATAAGCCACTTCTCCAACCCATGGTGTAGGCATATTCTGAGGAGCTCTTTAAATTTCTCCCAAGCTTCATATAAAGAGTCACCATCTTTTTGAGCAAAGGTAGTGATCTGATTCCTAAGATGGGTCGTCTTACTCGGTGGGAAGTATTTGGCCAGGAAAGCTTGAGAAAGCTGCTACCATGTGGTGATGGACCCTGATGGAAAAGAGTGCAACCAAGCACGAGCCTTGTCCTTCAAAGAGAAAGGGAAAAGTCTCAGTCTGATGGCATTAGAAGATACTCCATTCAGCTTTAATGTGTCGCATTATTCCAAAAAGACTGATAAATGGAGATTAGGGTCTTCAGTAAGTGACCCTCCAAACTGATTTTGCTGAACCATCTGCAAAAGATAAGGCTTCAGCTCAAAGTTGTTGGCCTCAACAACTGGTCTTACGATACTAGGATTCAGGCCATGAGTATCCGGGGCGATAAAATCATTAAGAGATCGGTTATCTCTCTCCGCCATGGTAGGTGCAGAATTTTCTTGTTGGTGCCTTCTTCTTATCCTTCGTAGTGTGCATTCAATTTCTGGATCAAACTCAGCAAAGAACTCATGTTCTCTTCGGATAAAAGAGAAACACACCTATAAAGGAAGACAAAAAAAGGGAAAATCAGCAATATAAAATTATGCAAAAAAATTAAAAGAAATTGATCTAGTCTAACTATTTCGCATATATCTAATATTGACGATTGCTCCCTGGTAACGGCACCAAAAACTTATTGTGTTTGTTTTATAATTAATTGCAAGCGCACGGCGTAGCTGTAGCTAGTCCGGCAAGTACGGGTTGTATCCCATAAAGAACAATGTCAATTACTAGAATGATGCGAAATATGCTATCTAAATCGATGTAATTCAATGGAGAGTTTGCCACAATTAAGTAAATTAAGGATTCAATTAACAAAAGCCTAGGGTTAGAGTTCACCACACTTATGATATTCAACATTCAACTTGTACATCTAATTGCAATTATCTAAGTAAGTGGAAATTGTTTAGCCTTAATTAATTTCAAGCATTACTAATCGTACCTAGGTTGATCCAATTGCCTACTTTCATGGTTCTTAGTTCAACCTAGGTCCATTGAGCTCTATGCCAACCATGAAAATCAATTAATCGGTTTTCTCTTACCCACTAATTGATTCATTCCTAGAGAATCTTAAACTACTTTTGTGATTAAGATATCCCTAATTAACTATTAGGTTCAGGTTTTAATGTTCACCTTTCAGTTCATCAATTAAATACCTAAGACGTGATAGATTAGTGATCACGCATTCTACCAACTATTATTCATGCATATAATAGTTAATCCTAATTAATCCAGAAGTGATCACAATTAGAGTTCTAACATTCAATTCAACATCATAGTATCATCATATCACAAGTGGGTTTACCAAAACCCTAGATCAAATCTACTCACACATCATAGAAACAGAAATCAAATTCATATCTATTAAGTAAACTATTCAAGTTCAGTACAATCTAAAGAGAAGGAGTAGAAATAAAAGTAGAGAATTAAAGTAGAAATATGTAACCTGGTTTGCAGAAAAGTAGAGATGAAATATAACCTTCAAATGCTGTAAATCCTACTCTAGAACATAAAATCAACAATGATTCAAGTAAAAACCTAATCTAAGAGTGTTTTCTAAGCTTAAGAACTGAGTCTAAGATGTCTCTCTAGATCTGAATGTGTTCCTTTGCATTTCCTATGCATATGTATCCACTTGGCTGCTCAAAACCCTAAGAAAACACGTGCTGTACGAACACGAAGCACGGTCGTGTTCCAGGACATGGCCTGGCCGTGCTTCGGGCTGGATTCTGAGAATTTTCTACATCTTTCGCACAGAGCACGGCCTGGCCGTGTTGGGGGCTGCCATGCTCCTTTCTTGCCAATTTTTGGTGTGTTGCCTCCTTACTTCCTCCTTAGCATTTTCCATGTCCATATGACTCCTCTCATGATTGTTTTTCCTTGCTTCTTGGCCTCTTTCGCTCTCCTACAAACATAAAACAAACCAAAGCAGTATCTTGAGCGAAGTATAACCAAAAGCAGATAAATAACCACAAGTTTACTATGAATTAGGGGATAAAATATATCCACTAAACACTCAAAATTTCCCTTTATCACTACTCTTGTTAATCAATGAGTTATAAGAAATATGAAAAAGGAAAGTAAATATGGAAAAAATTTAGCTATAAGGTATTTTGTTGATAGACACCCAACTTATTAAGAAGAAATTTTCTAGCATAGCTCTAGTTTAGGCATGTCATTGAAAGACATGGCTAAATCCCTCACGAGCAATAGTTTACAATTTTAATAGGAATAGGATAAACTTAAACAAAAGATAAGCTCTAGCATCTAGAGTTTGAAAAACCAAGTGGAATGAATAGAAATAGTAATAACTGATTGAAAGCTCAAAATGCAAGTAAGTTACCTTACTAAACTGTAGCTAACCACAAAGAAAATAAGAAAGCCATTAGTTTGAGGAGTGGTGGGGTAATTAAAAGCTTAGTCCCTACACCATCTGAGCAAGAAGAGAAAGAAAATGACATTCTTGACGAGAAGGAATCTCTTAAGAGTAAGTTCCTTCCTTTTTTTGCTTCTAAGCTTGAACCCCCTTTCCCTAAAACTTTATTAGAAGGAAGAAAAATTGAGAAACTTTTAGAAATATATGAAGAAGTTATGGGAAAAGCTATCTGTTTTGCTGGATTTTTTTAAAGAATTTAAAACGATTTAGAGGAAATAGAAAGAAAAAAGAAGTAAGAAAATAGAGATAGGAGGAAATATATCTACTATTAATCCTGTTTATACCACTAATATCTTTAATTATTTAGCATAAGAAAATCCTATTAGGCAGCCTACTGAGGAAGAGGATGAGGAGGAGCTAAGCTTAAGTTCACTTTTTGAGAAAAATTTTGCAGCCTCAAAATTGAAAAATTTAGGTGAGCCAACGAAATTACTTTCTCTACATTCTAATAAGAAACTCCCTTTTTCTATTTACCAAAATCCTGACACATTCAAAGACCCTCCCACACCACCTGAAGTACTTAAAAATGGGAGAGCCACCCTCTATAGTAAATTCCAAAAAATTGGGTATTCAAAAGGAGGAAGGGTTGGTAAAAATTCTTGATAAGCAAAGGTCAGCCATTGCAAGAACAATAGAAAATCTTAAGGGCTTGGACTTAGCTACAAGCTGGCACATGGACCTATATGAAGATATAACATAACCAAGAACAGTTAAGTCACAATTTTCTTTATTTAAACCTTTATTTATTTCTAATATTTTCACTGATGGTGTAGAAAATTTTCAAGGTTTAATCCATTCTAGGGAATTTCAGGTCAAGGTAAAATATTAAGGATATGGATTAGAAGGATTTTAAGTTCAGCCAAGGATGTTAAACAAAGGTTCTAGTTGGGAGGCAACTCAATTTCTTTGTACTTTTTAAAAAAACATAAAAGAGTAAAAAAAATTAAAGATTTTCAAAGGTCCAACATTGCGGCGCTAGATACTGTAGATAGAAATCCCAAAATTTGGGAGTATCTGCACCACAGTGGTACTATCTTAGCGCTGTGACCCCAGATGTACTACAGCCATATACGGAAACCCAAGAGCTTTTGTGCCGCGATGGTCCCTTACCAATGCCACAGTGCCCATTTGCTACAACAAATTCCCAAGTTCCTAAGAATGTAACAACTCCATTTTTTTTACATATATACATATATATATTTATAAAATCCCATAAAGTCATTACCTTTTTACTTCTAACTATTTAACTCATAATAACATTCAATTAAATTAACCAAGCATAATTAAAGTTTATGGTATACCAATATCACTAATACAATTATGGGTTCACATATACATCATTAATTAAAAATTTATGTACAAAAATTAAACATATATATGTCCATATCTTATTCATCCATATTGACCAGTTCTGGGGATACGGGTGCTGGTGGTTGCACCTTCACCGAGATCTTAGCCAACTCGACCCAACGTACATTAAAGGCCGATCATAGAGAATATCTGCATATTTAGTCTTCTAAACATGATACGGAAAATAGTGAGAATTAAATCCCAGTAGGTTCAACAATAAATCATAATTATCATCAATGGGGTTCTTCATGCCATGTTCATCTGTATAAACTACAGCAAAATACCTTATGTCACATGAAAGCAGTTTATCTATACACATGAAAATCGTACAGTAATGACATGTATAGCATGAATAACTATTTTTAGAATATCATATAATGGCTATCAACATATTTTCATATCAAGCTACCCTAATCAAGGTGAGTACTTTCTACTCTGGTATAGGCTTTTCTCGCTCCGTACAACATGGCACACTTTCTCTTTCTTTTCTTAACTTCATAGTCATAGTCGTGAGTAAGACGTCCTCTACTAGTGCACCACACGAACTGCCATGTGACCGTACTCGTCTCTTTTCTTTTCACATTAATAGCCAAAAGTATGATTTCAATAACAAGTATGTTCATTATACTCACATGTCATAATTTATCATCAAAGTATAATCATTACCAAAAATCATTGGTAATCATGCTATGAATATAATCATATTCAAATATTAATTTATAAAATATTTTCATATCAAAATTACACACTTAAGATGGTAAGAAGTTCATGCAATGGCAATGGCTAGGGTATATGCTAATCATTTATTATTTTCATTTATAAAATTCTTCTTCTTTCTTCAATATTATTTTTATCTCTCACTAATCAGAGAATCACTCCCTCATTTTAACTCTGATTAAGGTGATCTTGTTGTCCATTTAATAAGACAAACCTTCTAAAACTCTTATGTTGAACACTTTAGTGAAATCATAAGGAATCTTAGAGTTATTATGCCCTCAAATTTAAAGTTATTTCTTCCCAGGTAGGTTCAGACCTCTACTTACTAATCTGATCATATCTCTATCCTATGGACTATAAATTGAGCGATTTTAGTGGATAAACATTCATGAGTTATATATCTATATTTTTTATGTTAACCATTTCTTTTAATTCGCTACAAATTCTTACCAAAAATTCAAATACAGAAACTTACCTAACAGATTCTTCCCTAGTAAACTAGTTTCTAACCAGTGCTTACTAATTTGATCGTATCTTTCTAATATAGATTCCAAATTAAATGATTCCAGTTGCTAAAAATTCGTGAGACACAAAGAGAGAGAGAGAGAGAGAGATATATATATATATATATATATATATATATATATATATATATTCATGTTAACTATTTCTTTTAGTTTTCTATATATTTTTCCCAAAAATTTAAACACGGAAGCTTACCTAACGGATTCTTCCCTGGTTAACAATTTTATGACCATTGTTTACTAATCGGACTATATATCCCTTATTTAAACTCAAAATTAGGTGATTCCAGTGGCTAAAAATATGTGAGACATATTGATGTGATCTTAATTAAGCATGATATTAATACCTTTAAACTTACTTTTTGTTTGATTTAAGTAAAATATAATTAGTAATTAGCTTAATTATGTGTTTTGTGTTGTAGGAACAAAGAAAGAAGAAAAGAGAAGAAAAAGATAAGAAATTCATGAAAAAAATTTGAACTCCAATCAAAGTGATTTAAGTGGCTGTGAAAAGATAGAACAATTATCTACAACTTTTATGTCGAACACTTTGTCAAATTTGGGAGATTTCATAGCGTTACAGAGCTAGAAAATCATAATAACAATGCAGCAGGATGAATCCTGACCTTTGGTCACTAATTTTGGCATATCTCCTTCAATTTAGATCGGATTAAGGTGATTTTAGCACATATGGAAAGAAGAGACATAGACCTACAACTTTGTTTTCAGAAATTTTGCAAATTCTAAAATTTTCAGGCACCGCGGTGCTACGTGATTGCATATTCGAAAGGCTACAGCGTTCCCCGTCGCACTGCAGCATTGGCTGCCCAAAAGCACTGAGTGCCGCCATGCTTGAGCATCAGAACTAGAGCACCACAGCACTAGCAGTGTTTTGAAGCACTGCGGCACTCGTCGCCACACCAGAATGCTTATATTGCAATTTTGAAGTCTTTTAACTCCAGTTGAAACCCAACGGGCCAGATTTTGACCTAGAAATAATTCTACTTCAAGGAGGAGAAGCCAATCTATTAAAAGGGAAGAAAGGAAGCATCAAAAATCATTCAAGCTCTTTATTACCTTATTTAATTCTTGTTTAGATTTTCTTATGGCCCTACGTGGCTAATTTACTTTTAGTTGGTAGAGGAAGATTAAAACTTCAAGGGATCGGTATGCATTATGAGATTTGGAATTGACTACTTTAGTTCAATCTTAACCGAGTATTGATTATTCATCTACCCTTATCTTTTCTTAATGATTGTTCATATGATTGCTAAAGAGGCCTACTAGTATATTGTATGTCTTAATCTACTGCTGAATTAGGTTTTGAACAAAACTTTCATTACTTTATTCATGAAGCAAATAGGATTAAGGATTTTGGATTATAAATCATTAACCATACGATGAATGATCAAATAAATTAAATATAACCAATGTGTTTATATTTATTTAGCTCTATTTGTTTCTTTCCTTCTTCATGCAATTAATAGGTTAGACTTTACCGATGTGCTAAAGGATATCTTATTAATTATGGTTTAATTGGTACGATTGTTATCAATTCACTAGGCTTAAGGAGGAACAGGGATAGAATACCAATGATAGATATTTGGTTTAAAATTAATGATTTTGTCAATGATCAATGCAATACCTTGATGGTGGATATCGACCAAAACCAACGTCTCTCTCATTAATTACTTTCTTAATTACTTTCATTATTATTTGCTTTATTTACAACTATCAAATTCCCCTTTTTCTCAATCACACAAGGTAATACCAGTCTCTGTGGGATCAACCTTTACTCCCACTACTATAAATTAGTTGAGAGGTAAGGTATTAATTTAGGTGTACCTGCGATAGTACGCACCACATATATCTACATGTTTTATATTAACCATTACTTTTAATTCCTAACTGATTCTTTCCAAAATTTCAAAAATAGAAGCTTCCCTAGTTACTCTGAAATTTAGTTTTCTTACCCTAGCATTTCCTAAAGTTCTAATTCATCCTTTTATTAAGTCACCTTCCATTTTTCTTCTAAATTTCCTCTTAACCATAGAATTACTCATCTTAACATTTAATTATATTTCTTAACTTAATTTAACATGTTCCATCATCCACTTCAAAAGAAAAACATAATCAAATCATGCATCACTAAGTGTGTTTCTCAATAGAAATTTCTTATGGTCTTCCCCTAGGTGTTTAAGGTCATACTAAATTTACCAACCTAACCATCTTCCATCCATTTTTACCACATCCCAATATGCATCACAGTAGTACAAAAATCCTTAAAAGTTTGCCACCCATAGCAATGCTTAAGCAGAAAATTTCCATACCAATATATGTATTCAAACATCTATCACATGCAAGATCAACATGTAACATGATATAGCAACATCCATGGCCAATTATCAAAGTAGTAAATTTCATCAAAGTTCTAAGATCAAAATCCTATATAAATGTTACAAAATTCAAATATTTTCTTCAAAAGAGTTATTGTTAAACCTACCTAAAGATCTCCCTAGCTCACTTAGTGAATTCTTTTTCTTGTTTCCTCTTGAAGGAAGTGGCAAGATTCCTCCCTTCTTTTAGCTTTTCTAACAACTTAAATAAGAGAATGAGGGTGAGTTTTGAACCCCAAGGATAAAGAGAAAAGATGGATTTAAGTGGAGATTTAGCTAACTTACCTTGAGTACTTAGTCCTCTAGACTTCTACTTCTTCTTCCATCCTCTCTTCTCCTCTCTTTCTTTCCTTTCCTCACTCTACCTTGCTTCTATTTTTCCTCTCCCTCACTTGGACAAAATTATAATGTTATAAGGATGGGTTTTGCTTAAGTAAACTATCAAGTGGTTCACCTCTCATAATCATGGGTCAACCTTATCACAATTAGGATGCACTTAATTATATTTTTTGGGGGAAGACAACTCATATTCTTGTCTTCCTCTCCTTTAGTCAAGATATGCATAGTAAAAGGAGATTTATATTTGAAAATAATGATAAAATTTTCTTAAGACAAAGGACAAGGTCCTTTTGATTTAAGGATTCTTTTTCTTTTTCTTTTTCTTTTTCTTTTGTCTCACTCAAGTATGATAGGTTTGCCTTTCTAGGTGGCAAATTTTCAGCCCTTAAGTCTCCCTTGCTTAGCTAAAATTATTTGTGTAGGATAAGAATGTTTTATCCTAATGCCATGTATTATTACCTACTATATCATCACATGGATTGTTGAAATTATTAGTGTAAGATATAGATGTTTTGTCCTGATGCCATGTATTATTACCTACTATATCATCACATGGCTTGCTGAAATTATTAGTGTAAGATATAGATATTTTGTCCTAATGCCATGTGACCTAATCTTGATTATTATTACACTACAATTTCATCACATGGTTCTTATTTTTTCTTCTTAGATTTGGACTCATTCTTGCTCATTTCCTTTGCTTTGGCTGAAATTCTATATCTCATGGAGGGCTTGATCACATTTTCATGATTTTTGGGCTATCAGTCCAACTTCTATATCCTAGTCTAAGTCTATATTATATCACTTACTTGAGCTATCCAATTGTCTTCCTAGAAACTCATGTGAAGTGAAAAAATAAACTTTATGAAGTGTCCATAGGTGAAGGCCCAATGTATGAGTGGAGATGTGAAACTTAGGAACTTTATCTCTTGAATTAGGAAAAATTACCCTAATCCATTCTTCTTAAAATTTTAAGACCTTTACTTACTTCCAAAAATTTATCTTCCTTATCCAAGAATTTCGCCTATCTTTAGGATGTTATTTCTAATTTTTCCTATTAGGTTTTCTCTCTTTACCTATTCCCTTAATGTTAGAAACATTGTTTATACATACACATAAGGTGAATAATTTCTAAGGTATATATTTTTTTTCTTAGATATCGAAAAATTCCTTAATAAGTTTTATTTTCTTATTTAAATATTTATGTACCTTTATTAATAAAAGAAACAAAATTAGGGATGTTACAAAGAACATGAGCAACGTGATACTCATATCTTAGCACCACAACAGTTGGTCGAGAAAGTTGAAAAAAAATGGGACTCGAGGTCATTTTTAATATTCTTTAAAAGACCCAAAAAAGAACCTAACCCCCCAAAGCATCCAAGAAGACATGGAAGCTTATGTAACCCTTATTTTTTTTCATTTTCCTTTTTAATTTTATCTTCTTTATTTACATTGAGGACAATATAAAATTTGAGTGTGGGGTTGGGATTAACATTTATGATTCATGATGTGTGTGACCTTAATTGAGCATTAAGTGTATGATTTTCACTATCATTGCATCTTTATTGTGTTCAACAAGTTAAGTGATTGTGTGTTTATATTTAATTTATGTTTTGAGTGGCTTATTTAACTAACAGCCAATGATTTGACAGATGTAAAAATATTTTTGCTCTTGAAAAATTGTAGAAAAATCATATTTATTTGCAATTTTGACTCTTATGAATTTGTATTTAACTTAAGAATCTTGAAATATTTTATGCACATAGACCTTAAGTATTTAATTTATCTATTACTTAGAGAAGGTTGATAACTCAAAAAATATCTTATGATCTCTGTAGGACTTTAGAACTTATTTGAACGCCACTTGAGGGGAAATCCTAGGCTAACATTATTACTTAGGAGATGATTTAGGCATTATTTGCTAGATTGAGTCTTTTCAAGCCCACCCTTGTGTGATTATATCTCTAGTTTCCCCTATTTGAGCATGATTAACCCTTTCTTTTATTGATGTGATCTTAATTAAGCATGATATTAATACCTTTAAACTTACTTTTTGTTTGATTTAAGTAAAATATAATTAGGAATTAGCTTAGTTTTGTGTTTTCTGTTGTAGGAACAAAAGAAGAAGAAAAAGATAAGAAATTCATGAAAAAATACTACATTACAGGGATTCCAGACCTTTTAGCACTGTTTTGAGCATATATCCCTCTTATGAACTCCAATCAAAGTGATTCAAGTGGCTGTGAAAAGATAACAAAATAATCTAAAACTTTTATATGAACACTTGGTCAAATTAGGGAGATTTAATAGCGTTACAAAGCTCGCAAATTAGAATCATAGTGCAGCAGGATGAATTATGACATTTGGTCACTAATTTTGTCATATCTCCTTCAATTTAGATCAGATTAAGGTGATTCCAGCGGCTATGGAAATAAGAGACATAGATTTACAACTTTTGTGTTCATCACTTTGGCAAATTCACTTCATGGTATTTAAAAAAAATTGATACTAAATTGATACTTAAATGGAGTTGTTACAACAGCCACTTTTCAACACTCGGTGACTAATCGTCTATAGTCACATCTCAACACTTCGTGACTAATCGTCTGTAGTTACATCTCAACACTCCGTGACTAATCGTCTATAGCCACATCTCAACACTCTGTGACTAATCGTCTATAGCCACATCTCAACCATATATATTAATATGATATAACCATGTATACATCAAACAACTCACCTTTATCAACATGCTTGCCATCTACAATCAACTTCATCTCTTTATATAATCAATATGTAATAACCCCTCTATTGTCATATAATAATGTACACATCATATTCTTTAATCATCATGACCATCACAATAGGATTATGCATTAACCAAGCACGTCACTAATATCATGCATAATATCATCACCACATCATTTAACAAATATGTATTAATACACTTGCCATCATGTAACAAAGCATACATCATATTTTCTAATCCTCATGCATTGATATACTAGCATAGGCATCAAATCAACATGCTTATGTAACATCCCTAATTTCGTTTTATATATTAATAAAAATACAAAAGTATTCAAAGTAACATTCATAATTTCATTTCTTTTATTGATAAAGGTACATAAATATTTAATTAAGGAAATAAAAGTTATTAGAAAATTTTTAGATATCTAAGGAAATATAATCCTTAGAAATTCTTCACCTTACGTGTGTTCTTACCATCTTAAGTGTGAAATTTTGACATGAAAATATTTTATAAAGTGATATTTAAAATGGTTATGTTCATAGCATGACTACCAATGATTTTTGGTAATAGTTATATTTTGATGAACATACTTGTTATTGAAAGCATATTTTTGGCTATCATTGTGAAAAGAAAAGAAATGAGCATGATCACATGGCAATCTGTGTGGTGCACCAGTAGGGGACGCCCTACCAATGGTTATGATCATGTTAATGAGAAAAGAAAGAGAAAGTGGGCCATGTTGGACGGAGCGAGAAAAGCCCGTACCGGAGAGTAGAAAATTCTCACCCTGACCGGGGTAGCTTGATATGAGAATAAATTGATAGTCATCATATGATATTCTGAAAATAATGAATCCTGTCATACATGTCATTACTGTACGATTCTCATGTGCATAGATATAGTACATTCATGTGACCAAAGATATTTACTGTAGTTTATACAGCTGAACATGACGTGATGAGCTATATTGATAATGATTTATTATTGAACTTACTGGGATTTAATTCTCACTATATTTCCATATCATATTCAGAAAATTAGTTATGAAGATTTTTTTTATAGCTCTGACTTTTAGTGCACATTGGATCGAGTTATTCTATGATGGGCGGATCCTAAATAAAATGTTTGTGGGCGAGTTGGCATAGATCCCGGTGAAGGTGCAACCACCCGCACCCGAATCTCCGGAATTGGTCAACCAAAATAAATAAGATGTAGATATTTATGTGTTTGAAATGTTGTACGTACGTTTTGATTAATGATGTGTATGTGAACTTTATATTGTATAATAATAAAAAAGTTGTTACACATTACATCCATACATTGCACATATATCTCATAATAAAAGAATGAAATTAACACTACAATGCATCATACATATATCTCCTATGCAATTCACTTACATATGTCTCATCAATACATAACAAATTTACTTGCATAGGTCTCATTAATATGTATTTTTATCCATACATTAAACATACATCTTATCATTATGCAATATGTGATTTAATTTCTCATAATAAAAGGATAGAATTCACAATACAATGCATCATTAAAAAGGTATTTATTTGTATTTTAGTTCCCCTTAACATCATCCATTCATTGGAGTTCATTTAGAAACTTCAAAATGCAAAACAGAGCAATTCCAGCCTCCAGCACAGCCTGGCCGTGTCACCAAGCACGGTCGTGCTTCGAGTTTTCCTGCACTCCAGATTTACGTCCAGCCAGACCTTCTTTCATTAAAAAGATCATAACTATCTTTTTAAACTATGATTATGGTGATTTTGATGTCTCTAGAAATATAAGACAATTATCTACAACTTTTAGGTTTACCACTTTAACAAAATAGAAAAAAAAAAGGTGAAAAAGGTGTTCAAAAACAGCGTTGTGACTCTGTGCGTTATATCTGACTTTTCTTCACTCATTAGGGGATATCTCTTTCATTTCAAATCTGATTAAGGTGATTCCAAAGGCATTAGAATGATAAGAAACAGGGAAACAACTCATCTTTTGAACATATTTCCAAATTCGACATAAATCATAACCAACAGAACCAACCATTCAAAGCATCAATTTTCACCCTTTTCAAGCCAATTTCAACAAACACATGTATGATCTATGCATCCAACTCTCACTTTTCATGCCTAAACATAAATATGCATCATGCATAATCAAAATACAATATTAGATCATTCAAAATACATGAAATTCCATGAAAAAATTAATATTAAACCTACCAAAAACTAGAAATTCTAACCCTCCTTAGATTTCCTCCTCTTTGATCAGTCCTCTTTCTTCCTTTCTCTACAAATTCCTTAGACCTTAACCTTTATGCCTTTCTCTCTCCTCTCTCTCTCTCTCTTCTTTTCTTTCCTCTCCTTTTCTCAGTCTCTCTCTCTTCTCTTCTTTTCCTTGGCCGCTCCCTCCTTCTCCCTTGATATTTTCCCCCTTTTAGTCTACTTCTCCTCCAAGCTAAGACTTCCTCTCCAAGTCAAGGCTGCCTCTTCAAGCCAAAACTTCCTACCCTCTTAGTCGACTCCTCCTCCAAGATAAGGGAAAATATTATTTAATTCCAAACTTCTCCAACAAGCCAACCCTTCCCTAACTAATGCACCTCAAAAGCTTAACAATAACAAAATTGCCACTCAATTACATTGTGACTATATCCTTGACCAATGTCTTGTTTGACTTCCTCAAATTCTCCAAATGCTTTAATTCCTCTTTATCCTTTTTCTAAGGTTTCATCAATGTTCCATTTCATTCTCTTTCATTCCTTTCACCTTTGAAAATTATTTTCTATTTATTAGAAAAAGCTGGGATGTTACAAGACTTGTCAAGAGTGTACCTATTTCATCTTTTTCATTCTTAACAAATCTATTTTCAATATTCACAAGGAACTCTTTAGCTATCGTTATTTTTTCAAACATTGTGCCCCCAAATGCTTTTGGAATTACTTTCTTTATGATCATCATATACATACGATTTGATTTCTCCCATCATTTTGTATCCCTCTTGTCATCAGAGGTAGTCTTACCTGTAAGAGGTGGGGGACAATCACTTCTTAAAATAAGGTTTAGATCCATTACTCTAAGAACAATTAGAATATTCTCTTTCCATGACTTGAAGTTATAGCCATTTAGCATAGTGATAGAATTGATGTTGCCAGTAATATTTGCATGAGTCATAACTGAACAAAGAATAACAACCAAACAAAACAAGCTCACATAAGTCTCAAAGCAAAAATAAATTCAAATTAGGCAAACCCTATCTTAAGATATTGGGCACTTCATTAAGTTTTTGTCTTTGGACAACAATATTAAGATATCTTGGCATAGTAATCAAACATTGATAATAAAAACATATCGAACAACAAATCTTCCTTTGGACCGATTTATTATTCATATGTAAAATCAAATAATTATCACGCTTTTATTACCACATATGTAACAATCTTTTTTTATATTATTTATTATACAATATAGAGTTCACATACACATCATTAATCAAAACGTACGTACAACAAAATTAAACACATAAATAACTACATCTTATTTATTCTGGTTGACCAATTCCAGAGATATAGGTGCGGGTGGTTGCACCTTCACCGGGATCTGAACCAACTCGACCACAAACATATTATTTGATTCTGGGATCTGTCCAACATAAAGTAACTCGATCCAATGTACATTAAAAGCCAGAGCCATAGAAAAATCTGTATAACTACTTTTCTGAACATGATATGGAAATATAGTGAGAATTAAATCCCTGTAAGTTCAACAATAAATCATCATCAATATAGCTCATCATGTCATGTTCAGCTGTATAAACTACAGTAAATATCTTTGGTCACATGAATGCACTATATCTATGCACATGAGAATCGTACAGTAATGACATGTATGACAGGATTAATTATTTTCATAATATCATATGATGACTATCAATTTATTCTCATATCAAGCTACCCCGGTCAGGGTGAGTATTTTCTACTCTCCGGTACGGGCTTTTCTCGCTCCGTCCGACATGGCCCACTTTCTCTTTCTTTTCTCATTAACATGATCATAACTGTTGGTAGGGCGTCCCCTACTGGTGCACCACACGGATTGCCATGTAACCGTGCTCATTTCCTTTCTTTTCACAATGATAGCCAAAAATATGCTTTCAATAACAAGTATGTTCATCAAAATATAACTATTACCAAAAATTATTGGTAATCATGTCATGAACATAACCATTTCAAATATCACATTATAAAATATTTTCATGTCAAAATTTCACACTTAAGATGGTAAAAAGTTCATACAATGGCAATGGCTATGGCATATACTAGTCATTTATTATTTTCATTTATAAGATTCTTCTTCTTCTTTAAATATTAAGTTTATTTCTTTATTTTCTTGATGCAGGTTTTCATCTCATCTAACCTTCTCTTACTAATTAGAGCATAACTCCCTCCATTTAACTCTGATGTAGGTGATCTTAGTGTCAATTTTAAGATAAAACAATTATCTAAAACTATTATGTTGAACAGTTTAGCAAAATATTAATAAATCAAGGTGATATTACTCCCTCAATGTACAAGTTATTTCTTCTCGGATAGGTTCTGACCTCTGCCTACTAATCGGTTTATATCGCCCTCATAAAAATTCCAAATTAAGTGATTCCAGTGGCTACAAATCAGTGACATATATATCTATAATTCATATGTTAACTATGTATTTTAATTCCCTATAGAAAGTTCCCAGAAATTAAAACACAAAAGCTATCCTAACATGTTCTTCCCTGATTAACCATTTTCTGAATACTACTAACTAATCAGACCATATCTACCTCACATGGAATCCAAATTGAGTGATTCCAGTGCTTAAAAGTCCGTGACACATATAGATATAATTCTTATGTTAACCATTTATTTTAATTCCCTATAGAATGTTCCCACAAATTAAAGAACAGAAGCTATCCTAACATATTATTCCCTGATTAACCATTTTCTGACCTTTGCTTACTAATTGACCATATCTACCTCATATGGACTCCAAATTGAGGGATTCCAGTGGATAAACCTCCATGACACATATAGCTATAATTCTTATGTTAACCATATATTTTAATTCCCTACAGAACATTCCCAGAAATTAAAACACAGAAGCTATCCTAACATATTCTTCCCTGATTAACCATTTTCTGACCTTCGCTTACTAATCGGACCATATCTACCTCATATAGACTCCAAATTGAGTGATTCCAGTGGGTAAAAATCCGTGAGACATACATCTACATTTTTCATATTAACCATTTGTTTTAATTCCTTACCAATTCTTCCTAGAATTTTAAAAGCAGAAGCATAAAAGTTTGCCATACATAGCAATACCTATGCAGAACTATCTACATCAGCCTAAGTATTCAAACATACATAATATGTAACATGATATAGCAACATCCATGACCAATCATCAAAGTTCTAAGATCAAAATCTCATATAAATATTATAAGTTTCAAAAGTTTTCTTCAAAAAGAAATATTGTTAAACTTACCTTAAGTAGACTTCTCCTTCCTCTTTCTTCCTTTCTTCCTCTCATTTCCTCACTCTACCTTGCTTCTATTTTTCTTCTCCCTCACTTGGACAAAAATTCTAATGTTATAGGGGTGGGTTTTGCTTAAATAGACCACCAAATAATTCATCTTTCATGATCATGGGTCTACCTTATCACAATTAGGATACACTTTGTTGAATTTTTGGAAAACAAACAACTTATGTTCTTGTCTTCCTCTTCCTTAGTCAAGATATGCATAGCAAAAGGAGATTTGTATTTTGAAAATTATGATAATATGTTTCTACAATAAGGGACAAGGTCCCTTTGATTTAGAGATTCATTTCTTTTTCTTTTGTCTTAATCAATTATGATAGGTTTGCCTTTTTAGGTGGCAAATTTTCAACCCTTGAATCTTCCTTGCTTAACTAAAATTATTTGTGTAGGATAATGATGTTTTGTCATAATGTTATGTATTATTACCCACTTGCTAAAATTATGAGTGTAGGATATAGATGTTTTGTCCTAATGTCATGTATTATCATACCACTTGCTAAAATTATGAATGTAGAATATCACACCACTTGCTAAATTTTTCTCTTAATGTCATGTCACCTAATCTTGATTACACCATTATTTCATCACTTTATTTTATTTTTTGTTTTTATTTTTCCTCTTGGATTTGGGCTCATTCTTGCCCATTTTCTTTACGTTGGATAAAATTCTACCTTTCATAATAGGCTTAGTCACATTTTCATGATTTTTGGGCTACCGGTCCAATTTCTATATCCTAGTCCAATTCTAAGTTTTATTTCTTCCTTGGGCTATCCTATTGGCTTGCTAAAAATTCATGTGAAGTAGAAAAACTCTATATGAAGTGTCCATAGGTGAAAGCTCAATTTATGGGTGGAGATACTAAACTTAGTAACTTTAACTCTTAAATTAGGAAAAATTACCCTAATCCAATCTTCTTGAAATTTTAATACCTCTATTTACTTCACAAAAATTTATCTTCCTTACCCAAGAATTTCATCTTTCTTTAGTATATTTATTTCTAATTTTTCCTCTTAGGTTTTCTCTCTTTACCTATTTCATTAATGTTAGAATATTTCTATGCATACACGTAAGGTGAAGAATTTTTAAGGATTATATTTCCTTAAATATCTAAAAATTGTTTAATAAATTTTATTTTCTTACGGGATGTTACAACATACGTGCATGTAATTATGCTAAATATAGATATTCCTTTGGGCTAATAAATATTCACATAAGTTGCACGTAAATAAAGTTTTATATTTCAAAATAAAATTAATTTCCGCAAGAAAGGTCACTTTAGTGACATGTTGTGTCAATTAATTCATCTATATATATATATATATATATATATATATGAACATGCCAATAATTGAATTCAAAATTGTACCAAAATTCAATCCTTAATTTTTATTTTGGGTCAAACTCAACGATCAAAATCAATTGTTGACCATTGACCATTGACTCTTGTTGACTGGGTTGAGGCTGAATCGAATTGAGTTAAAACAACTTGGATTCTATACCAGATCAAGTTCTCAATCTGCCTTTTTTTCCATTTTAACCTTTGGTAACTGTCACAACTACCACTTTTCCTTATTCTATAGATTTTATTAAACGCAATGGCCACAGCCACTACTGTTCTTGAATTTGCAAAATTTCCATAAACCCAAAGCCAACACAATAACAAAACATACATTAACATGAAAAAGCTAGTCCAAAAGTACTTAAATTGAATTGGTAGTGTAATAACTCTTATAAAATCAAAGGTAACCATAAATCCCTTTCAAGAATTAATTTAAAGAACTGAGTATAAAATTTGTCCACAAAATAAGGATATTTTAATCCAGCCAAAGAAACAAAATCTACATCTGAATCTAAATTTTTTTTGAATGTGTAAAGAAAAATAAAACAATCACAAAATTATTCTTAAATTCAATATCACCAAAACCCTATTTATTAACTTCAAGAATACCTGAAACAAAATTAATCCTTAACCTAAATTTATTCCTTATTTATTCTCACAATAATTCAACATGAACCTAGCTTTGATACTACTTGTTAGAAATTTTCTTGGGTGAAAATGATCACTCAAACACATAAGATCATTCATGATGGGTCACCAAAAGAAAAATATAAATATGTGGAAGCGTACCTAAGTCCATAATGATCAATCACTATTTAGAGTCATGCAATTGAACTTCCAAAGCAACACATCTTTACTAAAGCACCCTTTAATTTTTTTATGTGACCTATCTCTGACAATGGAATAGTAGAAAATAGAAACTGAAAGATACGTGTTACATGCGATCTGGGGACCATAATCACCATATATAAAGATAATTTTCATTATCTATTTGATATTCTTTTTTTGCCCATCATAAAATATAAATTATCCCTTTGATCTGTACACATTAAAGGCCCACAACTTATTAGATACATTAAGGCCTAAATTACTAAAAGCATAGTTTATCATTTTTAATTAGGATTAACCTTATTTGACAATCTGCATTACATATTATTCACATATATGTCCAACATTGGATTAATGATCCAACACTATCTACTTTAATGGTGAGAGATAGACCAATATCTATGAACTAATCATGGATTGTATTTGAATTTCAACAAAGTACAATCAATTCTCAACCAAAAGAGAATGAGATTTGTAGTGGAAAGAAATACAAATACGGTGAGTAATAACAAAGTGAAACACTTCAGCTACCCTTCCTTTTAGTTTAGAAAGTTATTTAAGAAAAGGTTTTATGTGAGAGGAAGATATGTGTGATAAAAATAATATTTCATGAATAAATATGTAAATACTATATTTTGTTTAGGCTTTTTTTAATAATGTTTAAAATTTAATATATACATATATATACACACACATACATAGACACAGACACACAAATAGATATATACACATATACTTACCAATTCCTTTTCATTAATAAAATCTTTCCTTGAATCTAAGATGCAAGGATTTATAGCATTTCAAAGAATAAAACCTCCATATATTTACCAATTCCTTTTCATTAGCTCATTATTTAGTACGAATTGGTCAAATGATGGAATCCATAAAAATTATTCAGCAGGCTTTAAAAGGAATTATGGGAAGGCCATATGAGAATTTAAAAATTTGCTACTTTAATAGAGAAAAGGATTTAGGATGGAATGATTTTGAATATCTATATGTATATACATACATACATACATACATACATACATACATACATATATAATAAATAAATGTGGAAAAAAGTGAAAATTGAAAAAAAAAAGTACTTGTGTGTCAAGTCTTTTATTTATTTTCTTTTATTGTTGACTTTTAATTTTAGTGTATTTTTCATTTAATTTTTAGTGTCACTATAAGTCTTAATTTGTGTCTCACTTAATTTTAATTTTTTTGTCACTTAATTTCACATCATGAGCTATCCAGTAAAATTATCTAAACATGTGTTTTTAATTCTACTAAGTTATAGTAAATCCAATTCTACCTCTTGGGTAATGGGTCATAGAGCTCAATCTCTCTTAATAGAAAAGAGGAGAGCCTAACCTTCATTGCATAAACTTGTAAGATTTGAGTCAACTAACAAATAAATGAAAATAAAATAATTTTGAATAAAAAAGGAAAGATTATATTTGATTATAATGGTTTTTTGGATTTTAGAAATAATTCTCACTAGCTATCAATTGAGAAGGCTTTAAGAAAAGTAAAAAAGAAAAAAAAAGGTTTTTGAGAAGGAAAAAAAGCAAAAAGCATCAGCTTTAAAAAAGAGAAAAGAAGAAAAGAAGAAGCCCCATCATGAAAACTATCGAAGCTTACCTTCACAAACCACCTCATCGTCACCACTACAAGAAAATAGGCTTTTGATGGTTAGTAACGTTGCCACCAAAGATCGCAACCACGTCATTTTCTATACCTTTGTCGAAGAAGATTTTTGGCTGCCACTAAAAACTAAAAAAATTGTAATCAAAGCTATAAGAGTCACCACTGAATGTCCATTTTCGATGGCAACTTTGGTCGTGACTAAATCCATTTTAGTGGCAATTTTAATTGGTTGTCACTAAAAGTTGATTCAATGGCGACCTTAATAGGTAACCACTAAATGTTAAAACTTGTCACCACTAAATCCTTGAATGTTGATATTTAGTGGCAACTTGGTTGCCACTAAATCCCTTGATATAAGTGAATCCACACCTTCACTAAAAAAGGGTTTAACATGTCGCCATTGAATCCCTTGTAAAGTGAACTTGCAGTCTGATTTAGAGGTGACTTTGGATCACCACAAAATCCTTTGTCCACTTTCAGTGGCAACAATTGGTTGCCACCGGATCCCTTATTTTGATTTTTTTAATCTACATTTGATACTACTATAGTTAAAACTTTGCATTATGATAAAAGATCAGAAGAAATAAAAAGAAATTAATAAAACAATATATATTAAGATAATTTTAAATATAACAAACGTTCATTGATAGAAAAATACCATGTCTATGAATTAAAAAAATACATAATATAATTTTGACAAAAAGTAATTAACTCGATGGTTCTTTTGAAGATGTTAGTGTTGCATTACTCGTTGTATTAATTGTATAGCTGGTGTAGCACTACCTGTGAAGCATGTTGGAATTTGTCTCTGGTCGTATACAATAAGAATGAATGAGCAAACTATATATAATATTATGAGAAGAAAAGAACAAAAATAATCCAAGTAGAAAACTAATGCATTATTGTTTATACCGGAAACATAAACTAATTGTTGACTATGTCTTTGAAATTGCTCTAGATTATCTCATGTCAATTAGTGCCATATTGCCAACCATGCTAATAGTCCTGCAAATGATTCTTGCAAGTCTCTAAACCAAATCTCACAATCCCTTAGTAAACATCATTTGTACAAAATAGTTTCTTGTACTTAAAAGGTTGTGCCTTAGAACAAGATAAATAATACATAATGTGACAATATGCATTACTTTATGCCAAATTTATCCTCACATAAAACAGTAAAACAAACATCAGAACCATATTATTTTTCTTGGTTTCATAATGAAAATGATCAAATGAGAAGTCCTATCAACAAAGAACCAATAAATCATAACCATTATTTCTACATAAAAAAAAGTGCTGATATGTATTAAAACAAAAAACAATATTATAACCATTATTTCTATCAATTGAATCTCTCTCCACAAAAAAGTAACTCTCTGAAGCATGTGGGTGAAAGTAATGATGATGCATTTAAAGGTCACCACTAAAAATAAGGTATCTTTTAGTGGTGACCCATCATTGTTGCCACTAAAAAAAATTTTAATGGTGACTTTTTCAATTGCCACTGAAAATCTTTTTCTTGTAGTACACACACCCATGTGAGTCTTCTTGCAAGCCTTCATCGCACACTATTATGAGAAGCTGCAGTGAACCTCCAACCTCTTTTACAACAGAATTTGTCACCATTTCGAGTAAAGTCACCATTGTAAAGGAGCAAGAATGCAAGTATCATTTAATGTCTCCATCAATCTGAACTTTTTGTTTCATAAGCCATCTTTTGGTCAATTTTTACCTATTTTCTAGCAGGGAAATTCAAATATTCATGAGCTAAAGGGGTTATGGGTTGTTTGAATATGAGTTACTTTGGATTTGGATATGGTGAATTTTGGCTTGTGGATACTAGTTGAATTTTAGCTTGTGATGTGCATATACTAGAATTGCCATTAGATTAGTTGATTTCTAATTTCTCTTATGGTTGATCCAATTTTAGTTCTAGGATTGATTTATACGTTGTTTGATTACAAGTTTAGTAGAATTGGGGCATGAGATTATTTAATTTGAGTTATGGTTTTTTGTGGATGAATGCTTGCTGTTGTTGGATTATTTATGTTCATGATTTGACTGTTTCATCCTAATATACTTGCTTGAGATATGGAAAATAAGATGGAAATAGATGATAAATGAATTGGCAAGTATGTCGATGATAAAAAGAATAGGTTGGATCAGGCTGAAAACAAAGGTTTGATTGTGGTAAAATTGTGTTGTAATATTTGGGCAACTATTTTGTTATGATCTTCAAATTCTGGAATGTGGTTCAAATGAATGAGTTAGTGATTTTAAACTACGATGTTGCCCTCTTGGAGTTGGGTTTACACTTCAACACGAGGATAAATGGCTTATTATTTTTGAAAAAAGGTATTATTGATCACATTATTTTTGGGACTCTTTAACTTTGATTGATCACCTAATATTTGTTTGACCACTTAATTATCGAGACTATTTAACTTTGGTTGATCATTTAATTTTTGATTGACTACTTAATTTTAGGGATTACTTAATATGGATTGGATGCTTGATTTTGGATTGATCACATGATTTTGAGGCTATTTAATATTGTTTGGACACATGTTTTTTGACTCATCATATGATTTAGGGTCTAATTAATTTGATTGATCATATGACAATTTAATGGCCTTAAGTGCATGCTAACTTTTATTTATTTATAGCCTTCATGAAAATGACCCAAACGGGGAGAGTTTATAATTAGAATCCATGTCAGGATTTTTAACCTTGAGGAGAAAAAGAAACTAGATGGCAATCGTGTTCTTCTCCTTTCAATTCACTTATTTGTAACGTATGATGTGAATATCATTGAACACAAGAGACACACCAATGTATGCATGTTATTGTTTTATTTTATTATTTTTTATTAGAGCTGCCGTGTGTGGACTTTGAGCTTATCACAAGCACATAGGGTATCGATTGGTGGATTGTGTGTAGGCCTTGAGCTTGTCGCAAATACTATCTCTGGATATGTCGTGTTAATAAAAATTGAATTCTAATGACCCATTTTTTTCTTCTTCCCTTCTATTTTTTAGAATTTAAAAATATTTGAAAAATTAAAAATAATTGTTTTCCCAAAATATCAAAAAATAATAAAAAAATAGAAAATATTTTTTAAAAAATATAAAGAAAATTAAAAAAATGGAAGATAATGTCAAAGAAGGTAACAAGTTTTCAAATAAAATCAATCAAACTCACTTAAAACACTTTTTGGGTTATTGTAGCCACATAAACATTTTCTTTCACTAAAAATATTTTAAAAGCAATCAAGCCGCTTTTGTATCCTTGCAAACTACATACAAATTTGATATATTTATTGGGTATGTAGGCCCTAGGTCTCTTTCTAGGTCAAGTCCTCCTTTGTGAATATATTTTTTCACCTTTAAATAAAATTTTTTTTCATTTTCAATTTCAATTTTTTCCTTTTTGTAAATATTTTTGCTTTTTTTTTCTTTTAATAATTTGCATGTTTCTAATAAGGATATTTAAAATATAATTAGAACTATATAAATATTTTGCATAATTATCTAAGGGTAACTGTTTTTAAAAACAGTTGTTGCGGGGTGCCTAATACTTTTTCCATACATAATCGACTTCTGAGCCTTTGAAAGCGTTTCCAAAAATTTTTCATTGCAAAATAAATTTTGGTGGTGATTCTATTCAAAAAAGATTTTCAAAAGATTTTTGAATTTTTTTTAATTTCGCCATGTGCGTCACATATTTTTCTCCTGAGATGGATTTGACAAAGTAAGATTCATTTATTCAGATATAAATTTCAACTATTATGTCTATTTTAAAGAGAGAGAGAGAGAAATATAGTTTGATAGAGATAAAGTGATGTGACAAAATGAACTTAATAAACTCCCTATTTTTTTATGGAGAAATAGAGGAAGAACTTTTTAAAAAAATTATATTGAGTAAGAAAATGAGATAATATTATATTGAGTAAAAAAATGAGATAATATTTATACTGTGTTTGACACATCATATAGGATAAGATTTTATAATATTATATAAAATAAGATTGTATAGAATAAGACTGGATTGTATAAAGTTTTATATGATATAATGTTTTGTGCATAATTGCATAATGCATAAAATATAATGTTTAGTGCATCATTGCATAATGCATAAGACTGTATAACATTATACAATCATTTGTTTGTTGTTCAGCCATATAAAATTGTATAGGGTAAAAAGTAATTGTTTTGGCAAAATTCCCCTTTAACATAATCATATAATTCATATGCACACACTTAGAATAGAAACCTCAAATACATTCAATAAAAATTGGAACAAAAATCCAGAATCATATAGCAATATAAACCACATACCAAGACCTAACATTGCTAACAAAAATGAAGATACAGCAACAAAAAAGACATATCTTGAAAAGGAACAAAGATGACGGTTTTCCTTTGGGTTTTTGAGAGAACACCAAAATTTTGGGTTTTCCTCTTCATATCTGTTGCTATATCAAGGAAAACACATATGAAGAGGGAAAAAGGGACGGGTTTCCATCTATGAAGCACGGACACTTCGTTTTAAGGCGTGTTGACGTGTCGGACACTCTGCGTGTAACAACTCCATTTATGTACTTTTTTATTTTTTTTTAAAATACCATGAAGTTATTACCTCGTTACAACTTAACTCAATATAACATTTATTTAATTTATACAATACTGAGTTTCCATACACACTATTATTTTACAAACTATACACCATTATTTTACAAACATTTGTACAAAGATACATATTAGTTCTAATCATATATATCGACTATTTCTGGGGACACTGGTTCGGGTGGCACGTCCACCGGAATCTCAGTTACATCTACGACAGTTATATCTGAAATAACTGGAAGTTGCCCAAGGTAGGGCACCTCGATCCAACGTACAGAGATAATAAGTGTCATAGAGAATATCTGCATATTTATTCTTCTGAACATGATATGGAAATATAGTGAGAATTAAATCCCAGTAAGTTCAACAATAAATCATAATTTACCATTATAGTTCATCATGTCATGTTCAGCTGTATAAACTACAGAAAATATCTTTAGGTCACATGAATGCACTTTATCATGCACATGAAAATTATACAGTTATGACATGTATGGCATGAATAACTATTTTTTTCGAATTTCATATGATGGCTATCAACTTATTCTTACTTCAAGATACCCCGGTTAGGGTAAGTATTCTCTACTTTTCGGTACGGGCTTATCTCGCTCCGTCCGACATGGCACACTTTCTCTTTCTTTTCTCATGAATATAATCATAACCGTTGGTAGGGCGTCCCCTACTGGTGCACCACACGGATTGCCATGTGACCGTGCTCATTTCTTTTCTTTTCATATTAATAGCCGAAAATATGATTCCAATAACGAGTATGTTCATTATATTCTCATGCCATAATGTATCAAAACATAATCATTCTCAAAATTCATTGGTAAACTGAAATTATGCCATGAATATAATCATTTTCTAATTTTCACTTTATAAAATATTTCCATGTCAAAATTTCACACTAATACCTCGATAACTGGATAGTAATTGTAGTCTGTAAACAGCGCACCAGGAAAGTTCCCAGAAAAGAGAGGTGGGTCACTAATGGACACGCTTAAGTACCAAGTCTTTCCTTGCCAGAGCTTTCCTTAGACATGCACTTTTCACAAATCACAATTTTTTTCCAGTAACTAGAATAATTCTTTTCATTTTCTTTATGTCTAGGCATTTAGTCATTTTATTTCTACTTATATCATTTCCAACACATGTTCTTACAAATTTTATAGAGCATTTTTCCTCAAATTGATTTCTATTATTACCTTAAAAATTCATCTAGGGTAGAAAAATATTGAAAATAGGTTTTACTAACTTTTAACACAGCCTTTGCTTACAAATCAGAGCATAACTCTCTCATTTTAACTCCGATTAAGATGATATTAGTGTCTATGCGAAGCTAAGACAATTATCTAAAACTATTATGTTAATCATATCAACAAAATAGTATGATATTGTGGTGTTATTACTCCTTTAAATTTAGTATTATTTCTTCTCGTTTAGGTTCTGACCTTTACTAACTAATTAGACAATATCTCTCAAATTTGAACTCCAAATTGAGTTATTCCAGTTGGTAAAATTCCATGAGCCATATATCTATAATTGTTATGTTGGCGTGCTATTTTAATTCCCTACAGAATATTCCCAAAAATTCAAAAACTAAAACATTAATAACATACTCTTCCCTGAATAAACATTTTCTGACCTCTGCTTACTAATCGGATCATATTTACCTCATATGGACTCCCAATTGAACGATTCCAGTGGCTAAAAATCCATGACATACATATCTTTAATTCTTATGTTAACCATTTATTTTAATTCCCTACCAATAATTCCCAGAAATTAAATTACCGAAGCTATCCTAACATATTCTTCCCTGATGATTCATTTTCTGACCTTTGACTACTAATCAGACCATAGCTACCTCATATGGACTCCAAATTGAATGATTCCAGTGGCTGAAAATCCATAACATACATATCTTTAATTCATATGTTAATTATTTATTTTAAATCCCTACCAATAATTCCCAGAAATTAAATTACCGAAGCTATCCTAACATATTCTTCCCTGATGATTCATTTTCTGACCTTTGACTACTAATCAGACCATATCTACCTCATATGGACTCCCAATTGAATGATTCCAGTGGTTAAAAATCCATGACATACATATCTTTAATTCTTATGTTAACCATTTATTTTAATTCCCTACCAATAATTCCCAGAAATTAAATTACCGAAGCTATCCTAACATATTCTTCCCTGTTGATTCATTTTCTAACCTTTGACTACTAATCAGACCATAGCTACCTCATATGGACTCCAAATGGAATGATTCCAGTGGCTAAAAATCCATGACATACATATCTTTAATTCTTATGTTAACCATTTATTTTAATTCCCTACCAATAATTCCCAGAAATTAAATTACCGAAGCTATCCTAACATATTCTTCCCTGATTATTCATTTTCTGACCTTTGACTACTAATCAGACCATAGCTACCTCATATGGACTCCAAATGGAATGATTCCAGTGGCTAAAAATCCATGACATACATATCTTTAATTCTTATGTTAACCATTTATTTTAATTCCCTACCAATAATTCCCCAAAATTAAAATACCGAAACTTAAAATTCTGCCACCCATAGCCATAACCATGCAGAACTATCTACACCAACCTAAGTATTCAAACATACATCACATGCAAGATCAATATGTAACATGATATAGCAACATCATGACCAATCATAAAAGTTCTAAGATCAAAATCTCATATAAATATTATAAGTTTCAAAATTTTTCTTCAAAAAGAAATATTGTTAAACTTACTTGGAGCACTTAGTCTTCTAGACTTCTCCTTCCTCTTTCTTCCTTTCTTCCTCTCCTTTCCTCACTCTACCTTGCTTCTATTTTTTTCTCTCCCTCACTTGGACGAAATTATAATGTTGTAAGGGTGGGTTTTCTTATATAGACCACCAAATAATTCACCTTTCATGATCATGGGTCTACCTTATCACAATTAGGATACACTTTGTTGAATTTTTGGAAAACAAACAACTTATGTTCTTGTCTTCCTTTTCCTTAGTCAAGATATGCATAGGAAAAGGAGATTTGTATTTTGAAAATTATGATAATATGTTCTTAAGATATGGGACAAGGTCCCTTTGATTTAGGGATTCATTTCCATTTTCTTTTGTCTTAAACAAGTATGATAGGTTGCCTTTTTAGGTGGCAAATTTCTAGCCCTTGAATCTCCATTATTTGGTTGATATTATTTGTGTGGGCTATGAATGTTTTGTCCTAATACCATGTATTATCATACTACTTGCTAAAATTATGAGTGTAGGATATAGATGTTTTTGTCCTAAAGCCTTGTATTATCATGCCACTTGCTTAAATGATGAATGTAGAATCACACCACTTGCTAAATTTTTTTGTCTTAATGCCATGTAACCTAATCTTTATTCTTATTATTATATCATCATCTAATTTATTTTATTTTATTTTTCCTCTTGGATTTGGGCTTATTCCTACCCATTATGGGCTTGTCCTACCCATTTTCTTTGCTTTGGATAAAATTCTTCCTTTCTTGGTGGCTTGGTCACATTTTCATAATTTTTGGGCTATTTGTGAAATTACTATATCCTAGTCCAAGTCTATGTTTAATTTCTTATTTAGGTTATCCAATGGGCTTGCTAGAAACTTATGTGAAGTGGAAAAACTCTATATGAAGTGTCCATAGGTAAAAGCCCAATGTATGGGTAAAGATTTTAAACTTAGTAACTATAGTTCTTGAATTAGGAAAAATTACCCTAATTCAATGTTCTTTGAAATTTTAAGACCTTTACTTCTTTCTAAAAATTTATCTTCCTTATCCAAGAATTTTGCATCTCTTTAGTATGTTATTTCTAATTTCTTTCCTATTAGATTTTCCTTCTTTATTTGTTCTCTTAATGTTAGAAACATTTTCTATGCATATACCTAAGGTAAAGAATTTCTAAGGACTATATTTCCTTAGATATCTAAAATATTGTCTAATAAATTTTATTTCCTTAATTAAATTTTTTTTTTATGTTCCTTTATCAATAAAAGAAACGAAATTAAGGATGTTACATTTCTCTCCCCCTAAAAGAAATTTTGTCCTCAAAATTTCAGAAATTACCTTATAAGAACAATTGTGGATATTTCTTCCTCATGACTTCTTCCAGCTCCCAAGTTGCTTCTTCCGGAGTCAAACCTTCCCATAACACCTTAACTAGGGGAATGGTTTTATTTCTCAGTTGCTTCACGTCAGTGTCCAATATGGATGCAGGTACTAGCTGGTATGTCATGTTCTCCTTTATTTGGATTGGTTCATCTAGTATTATATGTGATGAATATGAAAGATACTTCCGCAGCTGTGATACGTGGAAAACATTATGCAGGTTGGACAAATTAGATGGGAGAGCAACTTGATATGCTGATGTCCCAACTTTCTTTAGAATTTGGTAGGGTCCTAAAAATCGCGGACTTAGCTTTCTTGTTTTGAGAGACCTACCAACTCCAATAGTCGGGGAAAGTTTCAAAAATACATGGTCTCCTTCCTCAAACTCTAGAGGTCTATGTCTCTTATCGTAGTAACTCTTTTGCCGACTCTGAGCTGTAAGTATTTTGTTTCGTATCATCCTGATTTGTTCAGTGGTTTGTTGAACTAGATCAGGACCCAACAAGTTCTTTTCTCCTACCTCGAACCAACATAGTGGAGATCGGCACTTTCTACCGTATAAAGCTTCATAGGGGGCCATCTTAATGCTAGAGTGATAGCTATTATTATAAGCAAACTCTACTAAAGGTAGGTACTTATCCCATCCTTTACCTTGCTCTATCACACAGGCCCTCAACATATCTTCTAGGGTTTGAATGGTTCGTTCTGTCTGCCCATCAGTTTGAGGATGGTAGGCAGTACTGAACCGCAACTGAGTACCAAAAGCTTCTTGCAACGCCTTCCAAAACCTTGACGTGAACCTCGGATCTCTATCAGAAACAATATTTAAGGGAATCCCATGGAGTCTAACTATTTCCTGAACGTACAATTGGGCCAATTTATCTAGTGAAAAGTTAATTTTTATGGGCAAAAAGTGAGCAGATTTGGTTAATCTGTCAACTATTACCCAGATAGAGTCACGTCCCACTGAGGTCTTAGGTAAACCTACAACAAAGTCCATCGAAATACTATCCCATTTCCATTTAGGGATCTCAAGAGGTTGTAGAAATCCCGCTGGCTTTTGATGCTCCACCTTCACCTTTTGACAAATGAGACATTTCGCCACAAACTCAGCAATGTCATTTTTCATCCCTGGCCACCAATACATCCTTTTTAAATCCTGGTACATTTTAGTGCATCCAGGATGGATTGTGTATTTACTTTGATGCGCTTCCTGCAGTATCTTAGTCCTCAACTCTTGTTCTTGAGGGACACAAATCCTTCCCTGATACATGATTGCTCCATCTTCCATTACAGAAAAATTACCTTGGTCTTTATGATCTTGTAAGTATTGATCGTGAGCTTGAGCTTCTTTGATCTGGGCTCTAAGGTCAGACCCTATACTTAAACCATTAATGACTAGATTCTTTGGAGTAAGAGTAGTGGCTAGCTTCAAATTTCGAAACTCCTCTAGCATCTGCATCTCATACACCATCATCTGACCCATATGCAGAGATTTTCGACTCAAGGCATCTGCTACAACATTCGCCTTTCCGGGATGATACTTTATCTCAAACTTGTAGTCATTGAGGAATTCTACCCATCTTCGTTGCCTCATATTTAACTCCTTCTGATCAAAGAGATATTTAAGACTCTTATGATCACAATATACTTCAAAGGTTGCCCCGTACAAATAGTGTCGCCAAATCTTTAAGGCAAACACTACTGCCGCTAATTCAAGATCATGGGTTGGATAGTTTCCGTCGTGAGGTCTCAGTTGCCTAGAGGCGTAAGCAACTACTCTCTTATCTTGCATCAGCACACATCCTAGCCCTTTCTTTGAAGCGTCACTATACACTTCAAAATATCCTGTGGGGTCTGAAATAATTAAAACAGGAGGAGTGGTCAGTCTTGTCTTCAGCTCCTGAAAACTAGCATCACATTGATCAGTCCATTTGAAAGGACTTCCCTTCCTGGTCAATTTAGTCAATGGCAAGGCTATACGAGAGAAGTTTTGTATAAATCTCCTGTAGTATCCTGCCAAACCAAGGAAACTTCTGATTTCCGTAACCGTCTTTGGTGTCTCCCACTTAATCACTGCTTCCGTCTTGCTAGGATCTACGGCTACCCCTCTATTAGAGATGACATGTCCGAGAAACTTCACCTCTGACAGCCAAAATTCACACTTCTCCAATTTAGCATATAACTTTTTCTCTTTCAGCACTTGCAGCACGATTCGGAGATGTTGTTCATGTTCTTTCTCACTCTTAGAATATATCAAGATGTCATCAATGAACACTACAACAAATTGATCTAGGTAGGGTCGAAAAATGTGAGTCATGTAATCCATGAAAATTGCAGGTGCATTAGTCAACCCGAAGGGCATTACGAGAAACTCATAGTGCCCATACCTAGTCCTGAAGGCAGTTTTTGGTACGTCCTCCTCCTTAATCCTAATCTGATGATATCCTGACCGCAAGTCAATTTTAGAAAAGATGGAGGCACCCTTTAATTGATCCAATAAGTCTTCTATCCTAGGGAGAGGGTACTTATTTTTGATAGTCACCTTATTCAGCTGTCTGTAATCTATGCATAGTCTCAAACTCCCGTCTTTCTTCTTAACAAACAATACAGGAGCTCCCCAAGGTGATACACTCGGTCTAATGAATTGCTTGTCTAATAGTTCCTCCAACTGCTTCTTTAGTTCTTGTAGTTCCTTCGAGGCCATTCGATATGGTGCAATAGAGATAGGCCCTGTCCCAGGTAGGAGATCAATAAAGAACTCTATCTCTCTCTTGGGAGGTAAGCCTGGAATATCTGATGGAAACACTTCAAGAAACTCGTTGGCTATTGGAATTTCATCAAGCTTCGATTTGTAACATCCCATAATTTTTATTTTCAAATAATAATGTTTTGTTATAAACAAATATATTTTTATTTGGTTAAAAATGATTATGTTTTACTAAAAGGAAGTATATTTTTAATTGCAATGATTTATGTTTTGGTTAAAACAATTATATTGGCCTCTAATAAATTTTGTTATATTTTTAGAAATATTCTTTCTTTTAATATGAATAAAGATATTTATTTCGAGATTTTTTTTATTACGATTTTTATCAAGAAAAATTATGATTTAAGAGTTTAACTAAAGGTTTATGAGAATGTAAATTTTTAGAAATTTTTAGAATATTTTAGGATGAAAAACAGAATTTTTATGAATTTATATGAAAAAAAAATCATATTAATCAAATATTAAATAATAATAATAATTATTTAAAATAAAATAAAAAATAAAAAGGGAAGAAGGGACGTAGGAGACGGAAGCAGGAGGAGAAATTGTGAAGAGTGAATAGGGAGTAATAGTGAGTGAATAGTGACTTACAATTTTAGCTTCCGATTTGGAGTGCCTAGTGGCCTCCAATCTCAAAACTGAAGGTGTTTCTGAATTCAGAACGAAGAATACTACAGTTTTGACCGATCAGTTTTTCAAATTCACCGTTGAATCACCGTAGATCTGAAGTAGAAAATCTCGGTAAAAGGTAAGTTCTGAAACTCTTACTTAGAGACTTCAAATTAGAAATCTGACACCGTAGATGGATTCAGAAGTTAGATAAACATTAGGATATGTATTTCTTTCGGTCATTTGGTAATTTTTTATGTGGCGGTGAATAGTAAATTCAGGCGTGAATAGTGGCGGTGAATAGTATTTTCCGGCGGTGAATAGTGCTCAAGCTCCCAGAGTCATTTTCTAAGTCTTTGGACCTTCCGGACATGTTTTTAAAATCTAATTGGTCAAATTCAGTTTGGAAAAGTATACTTTAGGGCTGTCCAATCTGGAGCCCTATCCAGGTGAGTAGATACTTCTTTCTATGACTTGCCCCATGCTCTTCTTGAATTATAAATTTATTATTGTTTCTGATTATAAATTATTTACTATTATAAGTTTCTGAAATGTGTTAAAATATCTGTTATACTTAGAACTGGAACATAGTTTAAGAAGAGTATGGTTTTAGAAATGGATTTTGGAACTCATTGAATATGTGGTTCTAAATGTATTTATCATTAATTGATAATGTGATATTATGTGCATGATGCATTGCTTTGTAAAGCGATATACTTTTGAAAATTATGCATGTCATATTATAAATGAGATTGAATGGCAAGCGTAAAGCTCATGGCGAGTTGCTTGATATTTTACATGTATATATATGTATTGATGCATATCGGCTGGTTGTATGGCTTGTGACGGTACCGAATAGGGGACGCCCTATTAGCCTGAGTGAGCCGGGGGAGGGCCGCTCCAACCGGGTGACAGTGGTAATGTGGGGAGGCAGGAGGGTGATGTACTCACATTCCCTGATCACTTATTGTGACTAGGGTCGAGGTCACTATGCGTATAGCAAATTGCATTGACCAAATCGCCGACTGAGGCAGGTCATTTTCAAATTGCATTGACCAGATCGCCGACTGAAGCAGGTTATTTTCAAATTGCATTGCATTGACCAGATCGCCGAGTGAGGCAGGTCATTTTCAAAATTAAGTGGATCAGATCGCCGAGTAAGGCAGGTCATTTTAAAAGTGATGATTTTATCTCCAAATCTTAATATTTTACTATAGCTTATACAGCTGAGCATGACAATATTTGTTTAATGATCATATCATCGTGCATATGGTTTTGGATATCTGAATATCCTTTGATTTAAGAATATTTGAAATACGGGTCTCATATGAATGTACTTCTGAACTGTATTTTCTATGTGACACATTTTAAAATATAAGTACATCCATATGCTGACCTAAGAGGTCATAGGAGGAATTATTTGCTCACTGAGTTGTCAAACTCACTACACGATATTTCCACATTTTTCAGATAAGAATATCAGAGTCTGATTCGGCAGATAGGTGATATATTCTCTAGGTGAGTCTACGTTGCTTCCAAGACTCACGGTCTTTGAATTATACTGTATTTGTATTTGTATTCTATAGTGCTCTGAACGCTACAGGCAGGATCCCTATTTCTGCTGTACTATGATGTTTATAAACTTGGTCTGTATATTGTGTATACATGAGAGATCCTATATGTATTTGTTCCCATGATAAAGAGTTGAATTATGTATATTTATGAAAAATGAAAAAAAAATTTTATTTTACATGACGTAAATTAGGGGCGTTACAAGTTGGTATCAGAGCATTAGGTTTCCCTGTGGCTAACAGAGCAAAGATTTCTGTAGTAGGACTTTGAGTATGGGTATGTAACTGCAGGCATATTTATACTCATGGTGCTGTTGTGGAATTCTATAGGGTGTCGTCCTCTTCTTTCTTTTAACTCTTTTCCTTTGATATGCGATGTTTAAGAACCAATAAGTATGTCTTAGACACTTTTTCTTGGGTGTGGACTACCATTTCAGCTTTTGAACTCGTGTTGATAAACAATGATAAAGAGAACGCTCTTGGGTATAAAGAAAAAGAATTAGTTGAAAATAAGAAAATTTCATCCAAACACAAAGATAATGGCTTATTTGGATGTCAAGAAGGTTTGAATTGGTTGTTTGAATTGTTTATGTGAAACAATATTACGAATGGCTAATAGAATATTGATGGTGGGTTATGCTGTGATCGAGATTATTAACTCCAAGATAACAGTTTGTAATAAAGTGAGTGTTTTGGAAATATATATAAATATTTTTTTTCGGATGGATGAGTTGGAACCTATGTATATAAATGGATTTGCCAAGTTGTGGAGTGGATTGAATTTAAGAGCAGAGAATCTATGAAGATAATAGTTGCAATGATATATTTTTGTTGATATAAAGAATTCGAAGACAATTGGGTGTTCAATACTATAATGTATAAGTATTAGGATAAAGAAAGATGGACCACTATGACTATGCATAAATTATAGACAGTTGAATAAGATGACAGTGTGGAATAAATACCCATTACCTCGTATAGATGATCTGTTTGATCAGTTACAAGGTGCTCAATGCTTTCCAAAAATTGATTTGAAATATGAGTAACATTAATTAAGGATAAGAGAAGAGGATGTACAAAAATTTTCTTTTAGGACTCATTATGGGTATTATGAGTCCTTAGTTATGTTATTTAGTTTAACAAATCACTTAACTGCATCCATAGAGTTAATAAATAGTAAGTAGGTCCCTAAATCAACTTGTTATTATATTTATTGATATACTAGAATATTCCAAAAGTTCAGAGGATCATAAGCAACATTCAAAGATAGTTTTACCAACTCTAAGGGAGTATGGTTGGTAAATATGGTATTCAAGTAGACTCTAAGGAAGAAAAAGTAGTACAATAATAGCTACGTTTTACAACATTTAAAGATGAAGATCCAAATCCAATTTGCGCTTCCTGCGGTTGTCTGTCGTCCATTCTATTTGAGAAATAGTTGGATCAGGTACATGAACATATGCTTGTAAAGCATCAATCAACTCCTCAGCATTTGAAGCTGAGATGAGAATTCGTCGTGCTGAGTGTGAGATGAACCTTTGCTCCACAGCATGATCAAGGAAAGACAACAAACCATCAAAGAAGTGGTTAACATTTAACAAACCTATCGGTTTGTGATGCATATTTAATTGTGCCCAAGAGACTATTTGAAAAATTTCTTCTAAAGTACCAAAACCCCCTGGTAAGGCAATGAAAGCATCAGCATTGCTCATCATTCTAGCCATGCTCTCATGCATGGAAGCTACCCTAAACTCTTCTCCAATTGTCTTTCCTACGATGTTAGATGCAATTAGAGCGGTAGGAATAATACCTAAAACTTGGCATCCTCCTATATGTGCAGTTGTAGCCACACACCCCATTAACCCACGGTTTCCTCCACCATACACTAAATGAATTCTTCTCCTAGCCAGCACCATACCCAGATTTTGTGCTGCTTTAACATACTCCCCATCTTTTCCAGGACTGGAACCACAAAAGACACAAATATTTCGAAACTGACAGAATGCGGTTCCTTCCATAATTTCTATCAAACTTTGAGTATAGACAAAGATACTAATGTAAGTATTTATAGAACTCAGAGAAGGGTATATTTATAATAGCTATGCGAATAGGCCGTGTATTATTAGAACAACTATGTGAGTAATTGGTAGATATCGGCTAAATTAAAGGTAAAAAAATGTCAAAAATGACGGCAAGTATGTATATGTACAGTAGTTATGACTGTGACCCATATTAAGCACATAAAGAGCATAAGATAAGATATCACCAAAAATCTGTCTTTTTCTAGTTGTTTTCGATGCAGCATTGATGTCTTGATTCTTGTAGGGAAGTTGTAGGTGATAGGCGTAATAGTAAAAAAAAAAAGAAGTGAAAATACAAACAAGTTAGTTGTTGAAGAAGGACAATCAAATGATTTATTTTGTTTTCTCAATGTTTTTGTCAGTCGACTATCGGTATTATTAAGTCGACTGGCTATTTTGAGAAAAATTATTTTGGACTGGTTATTTTACAGTTGATTGATTACATCTATTTTGAAGCAATCAACTGCATCCTACCAGTTAGCTACGTATTCTTTGTTTTTCACAGACTTTTATAAGTTTAGAAATGTTTCTTTTCCACCGAATATCAATAGCTTTAAAGTAGATTCTGGCACATATATTCAAAATTTGCGGCCACCGATTTTTTCCGAAATCGTAGATAGATTTTGTTTACAGATTTTCAAAAATTACGGCCACCGATTTTAATATTTTTCAATGCTTTGTCCAAATTTTTAACTTCCTATTTTGGCACCATGCTCTATTAAGTATTCTATATTTTCTGCTGCATTGTCCTACATTAATATTTGGTATTAAATGTAAGATTCTTTTTCCATATTATAAGGAAGGTTAATTTATTTTCTTTGAAACTCAATTATAATGGTGTCAAATTGGTTAGTAGGTTAAAGTAATAGAGATTTTGATAGAAGTGGACGGATGATGATCTTATAATGTTTTGACGAATGTAATCAAGAGACTTAGTGGTGTTGAAGTTCTTGAGGAATAAAATATAGGAAGTAGGATTTAAATTAATCTTTGAACGCTTAATTTAGAAATATGGAGAATACTATGAGAATCATATCCGAAAATAATGTAAGTGATTAAGATATTTGTGTTAAAGGTTTATATTATGCTAAATTGAGTCTAGTATCTAAGAAGTGAATTATGTTGAAATTGAGAATTCATGTAGGAGTAATTGTTAGGAAAAATCTTCTTGAAATAATTGGGTGAATTAAAAGGAATTAATATAAGTTAGAATGAGGTGCTTTTAGATATGATAGAGGAAATGTTTGATATTTTTGATAATGAATTTATTGGTGTTAATAAGATGGTATAGAATTATTGTGATGAGGTAAGTTGGAATTATTAGACATGTGTCAATGGTACATAAACGTTGTAAAGGTTTGGTGGATTTATTGCTACGTATGTTTAACTTATTGATTAATGGATTTTAGAATAAAAATATATGATAGATTCAGATGATTCTATTCATGGGATGATGTTAACATGTAAGAATTAAAGATGACTTGATAGAAGTCTGGAATAAGAAAAGATAGTTATCCAATATGGGTGTAAAGATGTTCTTTTATGTGTATATTTTCTAATATCGACTTATAGATATATGCATGCAAGCTTGAGGATATAACGAAGGAGATACTCAATAGTTAAGAGTTCCTTATATGTATATATATATATACAATATGTTGAATATTTTGCATAAAGCGAATTGATTAGAAAAAGAATACAAATAATTCGATACAGGCCAATAGTCTAAAGGAATCATGCATGTTGAGCATTAAAAATTATCAGTTGGTGACCACATATTTTTGAAAGACTCACCAATGAAAGAGGTAATGAGGTTTGGAAAGAAGTACATATTAGAATCTTCTTATGTTATCTAATTTCAAAAAAAAAAAAATTCACATGGACAAACATTTGGCTTAACTATAGGTACAGTTGATGTTTATTGTTGATCGACAAGTGAAGAACTTATGGATAAAAGAAATCCCTATGGTTAAGTTATATGGCAAAATCACTCAAGCGAAGAGACATTTTAAAAAGTAAAGATGTTATACATAAAAGATATCTCTAATTATTTGAGTAATAAAGATGGTAACTCCGAATTATACCTTGATTTCATTCCCTACATGTGGTAGGATAGGTTGAAATTCGGGGACCGAATTTCTTAAGGGGGGAAGAATGTAACATCCCATAATTTTTATTTTTAAATAATAATTTTTTGTTATAAACAAATATATTTTTATTTGGTTAAAAATGATTATGTTTTACTAAAAGGAAGTATATTTTTAATTGCAATGATTTATGTTTTGGTTAAAACAATTATATTGACCTCTAATAAATTTTGTTATATTTTTAAAAATATTCTTTCTTTTAATATGAATAAAGATATTTATTTCGAGATTTGTTTTATTACGATTTTTATCAAGAAAAATTATGATTTAAGAGTTTAACTAAAGGTTTATGAGAATGTAAATTTTTAGAAATTTTTAGAATATTTTAGGATGAAAAACAGAATTTTTATGAATTTATATGAAAAAAAAATCATATTAATCAAATATTAAATAATAATAATAATTATTTAAAATAAAATAAAAAATAAAAAGGGAAGAAGGGACGTAGGAGACGGAAGCAGGAGGAGAAATTGTGAAGAGTGAATAGGGAGTAATAGTGAGTGAATAGTGACTTACAATTTTAGCTTCCGATTTGGAGTGCCTAGTGGCCTCCAATCTCAAAACTGAAGGTGTTTCTGAATTCAGAACGAAGAATACTACAGTTTTGACCGATCAGTTTTTCAAATTCACCGTTGAATCGCCGTAGATCTGAAGTAGAAAATCTCGGTAAAAGGTAAGTTCTGAAACTCTTACTTAGAGACTTCAAATTAGAAATCTGACACCGTAGATGGATTCAGAAGTTAGATAAACATTAGGATATGTATTTCTTTCGGTCATTTGGTAACTTTTTATGTGGCGGTGAATAGTAAATTCCGGCGTGAATAGTGGCGGTGAATAGTATTTTCCGGCGGTGAATAGTGCTCAAGCTCCCAGAGTCATTTTCTAAGTCTTTGGACCCTCCGGACATGTTTTTAAAGTCTAATTGGTCAAATTCAGTTTGGAAAAGTATACTTTAGGGCTGTCCAATCTGGAGCCCTATCCAGGTGAGTAGATACTTCTTTCTATGACTTGCCCCATGCTCTTCTTGAATTATAAATTTATTATTGTTTCTGATTATAAATTATTTACTATTATAAGTTTCTGAAATGTGTTAAAATATCTGTTATACTTAGAACTGGAACATAGTTTAAGAAGAGTATGGTTTTAGAAATGGATTTTGGAACTCATTGAATATGTGGTTCTAAATGTATTTATCATTAATTGATAATGTGATATTATGTGCATGATGCATTGCTTTGTAAAGCGATATACTTTTGAAAATTATGCATGTCATATTATAAATGAGATTGAATGGCAAGCGTAAAGCTCATGGCGAGTTGCTTGATATTTTACATGTATATATATGTATTGATGCATATCGGCTGGTTGTATGGCTTGTGACGGTACCGAATAGGGGACGCCCTATTAGCCTGAGTGAGCTGGGGGAGGGCCGCTCCAACCGGGTGACAGTGGTAATGTGGGGAGGCAGGAGGGTGATGTACTCACATTCCCTGATCACTTATTGTGACTAGGGTCGAGGTCACTATGCGTATAGCAAATTGCATTGACCAAATCGCCGACTGAGGCAGGTCATTTTCAAATTGCATTGACCAGATCGCCGACTGAAGCAGGTTATTTTCAAATTGCATTGCATTGACCAGATCGCCGAGTGAGGCAGGTCATTTTCAAAATTAAGTGGATCAGATCGCCGAGTAAGGCAGGTCATTTTAAAAGTGATGATTTTATCTCCAAATCTTAATATTTTACTATAGCTTATACAGCTGAGCATGACAATATTTGTTTAATGATCATATCATCGTGCATATGGTTTTGGATATCTGAATATCCTTTGATTTAAGAATATTTGAAATACGGGTCTCATATGAATGTACTTCTGAACTGTATTTTCTATGTGACACATTTTAAAATATAAGTACATCCATATGCTGACCTAAGAGGTCATAGGAGGAATTATTTGCTCACTGAGTTGTCAAACTCACTACACGATATTTCCACATTTTTCAGATAAGAATATCAGAGTCTGATTCGGCAGATAGGTGATATATTCTCTAGGTGAGTCTACGTTGCTTCCAAGACTCACGGTCTTTGAATTATACTGTATTTGTATTTGTATTCTATAGTGCTCTGAACGCTACAGGCAGGATCCCTGTTTCTGCTGTACTATGATGTTTATAAAATTTGGTCTGTATATTGTGTATACATGAGAGATCCTATATGTATTTGTTCCCATGATAAAGAGTTGAATTATGTATATTTATGAAAAATGAAAAAAAATGTTTATTTTACATAACGTAAATTAGGGGCGTTACACGATTCAACTTCTAGGTTTGATAAATACAAGAGAATGTATCCAAGTACTCCATTCTTCAACTCCTTATTAACTTGATTGGCATTTAACATCAATAATTGTACCTCCTCTTTCGGAGTAGAAGGTAGAAATTCAACGGTCTTGTTACAACAATTCAACAAGACTCGATTTCTAGACATCCAGTCTAACCCTAGAATGACCTCAATACCTCTTAAAGGTAAACTGACGAGGTCTACAGAAAAAGTTTTCTCCTGGATGGTGACTTGACAGTCCTTACATACAGAGGAAGTTAATACCCGTTCCCCTGTAGGGGTTACTACAGATAGCTCATAGGGAGTTTCAGAAATAGGGAACTGAAACTTCCTAATACATTCTTCTGATATAAATGAATGACTAGCACCAGAGTCAAATAACACCATAAGAGCAAATCCATAAATATAGCATGTACCTTGAATCATTTCAGAAGATTGAGCTGCCTCTTGGCCGCTCAGGGTGAAAACCCTTCCTTTCACCTGAGGCCTCTGTTCTGGCTGCTTTCCTATATTCTGTGGGCAGTTTTTCGCAAAATGTCCCTTCTGTCTGCAATTGAAGCAGACATCTTGTCCCATGTAGCATGGCCGGTTACCATGCATGTGTCCGCATTTAGCGCACTTGACTGAGGCGAGGTCTTGTTGAAAAGGCCTAGGACCCGCAATCAATGGCCTCTTACCAGCTCCATATCCACTTCTTCTCACGTTCTTTCTAGGGTTGGGAAAAGTTTTCTTCCTTTTCCATAGGTTTCGCCTTTGCTTCTCGTCCTCCACTGCCCTTAAACTCTTTTCCAGGAGTCTGCATTTATATATCAGAGGTACAAACTCCCTGATCTCCATAGCTATAACGGCATTCTTTAACTCCGGGTTTAGTCCCGCTTCAAACTTAACCGCCTTCCATGCTTCATCTGGGTTATATCGCAGATAAGAGGAGAACTTAGACAGCTCCTCAAACCTTGCGATATACTGGTCCACGGTCATGCTTCCTTGCCTGAGTTGGAGAAATTCGATCTCTTTCTCTGCCCGTACAGTACTTGGAAAGTACTTTTCAAAAAAAATGTCTTTGAACACTTGCCAGGTGATCTGTCTTCCCTAATGAACTAAAAGTTCTCTGGCTCCACGCCACCAGTATTCTGCTTCATCCTTTAACATATATGCAGCAAAAATGATTTGCTGCTCTTCAGTACAGCCCATCACTTCAAAGATTTTCTCTAATTCCCTAATCCACCTTTCGGCTACCGTTGGGTCATAACCACCTTGGAAACAAGGTGGTCTAGTCCTCAGGAACTCGGATATACCATTATCTTTTCCAACCGTCCGGTTGTTAGGACCAATCTCAACATTTGTGTTATTAGCATTCTAGAGATGTTGTAAAATTTGGTTGGTGGTCATAACTTGGTCTCGAATTGCCGTGGCCAGGTTGTGCAGGGTTTCCTCTGCATTGGTTGCTGGATTCCTCCTTGGTGGTGCCATTTCCTACTATGGTACAAAACAAAGTTATGCTGCTATTGAGGTGATCAAGTCCAATAGTTAGTTCAAAAATATTTAATAGCAGTCATAACACCACCTCGGCATATAGATAGGAAACACTAGTAATTTCTTAACTATATGAATCACTGATCCCCTACACAGCACAACCACAACATACTCAAGACACTATAAGATTGATTCAGATAACCATCCAACCACTGGCCATCTAGGATCGACCTGCTCTGATACCAATTATGTAACAACTCCATTTATGTAATTTTTTTATTTTTTTTTAAATACCATGAAGTTATTACCTCGTTACAACTTAACTCAATATAACATTTATTTAATTTATACAATACTGAGTTTCCATACACACTATTATTTTACAAACTACACACCATTATTTTACAAACATTTGTACAAAGATACATATTAGTTCTAATCATCTATATCGACTATTTCTGGGGACACTGATTCGGGTGGCACGTCCACCGGAATCTCAGTTACATCTATGACAGTTATATCTGAAATAACTGGAAGTTGCCAAAGGTAGGGCACCTCGATCCAACGTACAGAAATAATAAGTGTCATAGAGAATATCTGCATATTTATTCTTCTGAACATGATATGGAAATATAGTGAGAATTAAATCCCAGTAAGTTCAACAATAAATCATAATTTACCATTATAGTTCATCATGTCATGTTCAGCTGTATAAACTACAGAAAATATCTTTAGGTCACATGAATGCACTTTATCATGCACATGAAAATTATACAGTTATGACATGTATGGCATGAATAACTATTTTTTTCGAATTTCATATGATGGCTATCAACTTATTCTTACTTCAAGATACCCCGGTCAGGGTAAGTATTCTCTACTTTTCGGTACGGGCTTATCTCGCTCCGTCCGACATGGCACACTTTCTCTTTCTTTTCTCATGAATATAATCATAACCGTTGGTAGGGCGTCCCCTACTGGTGCACCACACGGATTGCCATGTGACCGTGCTCATTTCTTTTCTTTTCATATTAATAGCCGAAAATATGATTCCAATAATGAGTATGTTCATTATATTCTCATGCCATAATGTATCAAAACATAATCATTCTCAAAATTCATTGGTAAACTGAAATTATGCCATGAATATAATCATTTTCTAATTTTCACTTTATAAAATATTTACATGTCAAAATTTCACACTAATACCTCGATAACTGGATAGTAATTGTAGTCTGTAAACAGCGCACCAGGAAAGTTCCCAGAAAAGAGAGGTGGGTCACTAATGGACACGCTTAAGTACCAAGTCTTTCCTTGCCAGAGCTTTCCTTAGACATGCACTTTTCACAAATCACAATTTTTTTCCAGTAACTAGAATAATTCTTTTCATTTTCTTTATGTCTAGGCATTTAGTCATTTTATTTCTACTTATATCATTTCCAACACATGTTCTTACAAATTTTATAGAGCATTTTTCCTCAAATTGATTTCTATTATTACCTTAAAAATTCATCTAGGGTAGAAAAATATTGAAAATAGGTTTTACTAACTTTTAACACAGCCTTTGCTTACAAATCAGAGCATAACTCTCTCATTTTAACTCCGATTAAGATGATATTAGTGTCTATGAGAATCTAAGACAATTATCTAAAACTATTATGTTAATCATATCAACAAAATAGTATGATATTGTGGTGTTATTACTCCTTTAAATTTAGTATTATTTCTTCTCGTTTAGGTTCTGACCTTTACTAACTAATTAGACAATATCTCTCAAATTTGAACTCTAAATTGAGTTATTCCAGTTGGTAAAATTCCATGAGCCATATATCTATAATTGTTATATTGGCGCGCTATTTTAATTCCCTACAGAATATTCCCAGAAATTCAAAAACTAAAACATTAATAACATACTCTTCCCTGAATAAACATTTTCTGATCTCTGCTTACTAATCGGATCATATCTACCTCATATGGACTCCAAATTGAATGATTCCAGTGGCTAAAACTCCATGACATACATATCTTTAATTCTTATGTTAACCATTTATTTTAATTCCCTACCAATAATTCCCAGAAATTAAATTACCGAAGCTATCCTAACATATTCTTCCCTGATGATTCATTTTCTGACCTTTGACTACTAATCAGACCATAGCTACCTCATATGGACTCCAAATTGAATGATTCCAGTGGCTAAAAATCTATGACATACATATCTTTAATTCTTATGTTAACCATTTATTTTAATTCCCTACCAATAATTCCCAGAAATTAAATTACCGAAGCTATCCTAACATATTCTTCCCTGATGATTCATTTTCTGACCTTTGACTACTAATCAGACCATAGCTACCTCATATGGACTCCCAATTGAATGATTCCAGTGGCTAAAAATCCATGACATACATATCTTTAATTCTTATGTTAACCATTTATTTTAATTCCCTACCAATAATTCCCAGAAATTAAATTACCGAAGCTATCCTAACATATTCTTCCCTGTTGATTCATTTTCTAACCTTTGACTACTAATCAGACCATAGCTACCTCATATGGACTCCAAATGGAATGATTCCAGTGGATAAAAATCCATGACATACATATCTTTAATTCTTATGTTAACCATTTATTTTAATTCCCTACCAATAATTTCCAGAAATTAAATTACCGAAGCTATCCTAACATATTCTTCCCTGATGATTCATTTTCTGACCTTTGACTACTAATCAGACCATAGCTACCTCATATGGACTCCAAATTGAATGATTCCAGTGGCTAAAAATCCATAACATACATATCTTTAATTCTTATGTTAACCATTTATTTTAATTTCCTACCAATAATTCCCAGAAATTAAAATACCGAAACTTAAAATTCTGCCACCCATAGCCATAACCATGCAGAACTATCTACACCAACCTAAGTATTCAAACATACATCACATGCAAGATCAATATGTAACATGATATAGCAACATCATGACCAATCATAAAAGTTCTAAGATCAAAATCTCATATAAATATTATAAGTTTCAAAAGTTTTCTTCAAAAAGAAATATTGTTAAACTTACTTGGTGCACTTAGTCTTCTAGACTTCTCCTTCCTCTTTCTTCCTTTCTTCCTCTCCTTTCCTCACTCTACCTTGCTTCTATTTTTTTCTCTCCCTCACTTGGACGAAATTCTAATGTTGTAAGGGTGGGTTTTCTTATATAGACCACCAAATAATTCACCTTTCATGATCATGGGTCTACCTTATCACAATTAGGATACACTTTGTTGAATTTTTGGAAAACAAACAACTTATGTTCTTGTCTTCCTCTTCCTTAGTCAAGATATGCATAGGAAAAGGAGATTTGTATTTTGAAAATTATGATAATATGTTCTTAAGATATGGGACAAGGTCCCTTTGATTTAGGGATTCATTTCCATTTTCTTTTGTCATAAACAAGTATGATAGGTTTGCCTTTTTAGGTGGCAAATTTCTAGCCCTTGAATCTCCATTATTTGGTTGATATTATTTGTGTGGGCTATGAATGTTTTGTCCTAATACCATGTATTATCATACTACTTGCTAAAATTATGAGTGTAGGATATAGATGTTTTTGTCCTAAAGCCTTGTATTATCATGCCACTTGCTTAAATGATGAATGTAGAATCACACCACTTGCTAAATTTTTTTGTTTTAATGCCATATAACCTAATCTTTATTCTTATTATTATATCATCATCTAATTTATTTTATTTTATTTTTCCTCTTGGATTTGGGCTTATTCCTACCTATTATGGGCTTGTCCTACCCATTTTCTTTGCTTTGGATAAAATTCTTCCTTTCTTGGTGGGCTTGGTCACATTTTCATAATTTTTGGGCTATTTGTGAAATTACTATATCCTAGTCCAAGTCTATGTTTAATTTCTTGTTTAGGTTATCCAATGGGCTTGCTAGAAACTTATGTGAAGTGGAAAAACTCTATGTGAAGTGTCCATAGGTAAAAGCCCAATGTATGGGTAAAGATTTTAAACTTAGTAACTATAGTTCTTGAATTAGGAAAAATTACCCTAATTCAATGTTCTTTGAAATTTTAAGACCTTTACTTGTTTCTAAAAATTTATCTTCCTTATCCAAAAATTTTGCATCTCTTTAGTATGTTATTTCTAATTTCTTTCCTATTAGATTTTCCTTCTTTATTTGTTCTCTTAATGTTAGAAACATTTTCTATGCATATATCTAAGGTAAAGAATTTCTAAGGACTATATTTCCTTAGATATCTAAAATATTGTCTAATAAATTTTATTTCCTTAATTAAATTTTTTTTTATGTTCCTTTATTAATAAAAGAAACGAAATTAAGGATGTTACACTGCGGACACCAACACTCCTCGGACACTCTTAGGACACGTGTCCGACGCGTGTCCCGTGTCTAACTTTTTTTCAAAAAAAATATTAAAAAAAACTCGTGTCGAACACTTTTTTGAACGTGTCCAACACTTATTTTCAATATTTTAGGCACAAACCCTCAATCCTCTTTAGATTTTCATTTGAAATTCGAACCCAACACCAACGATCATAACTTATATCTTGGTCATCGCAACATGTCTTTCATTGAAATTGAGTTCCTATCATCCATTGTAGCTTGTATCTAGGTCATCGTATCTCTATTGTTTGTTTTTGTTGACCATAGAGTAAATTCTTCTATTTTCTCTTATTTAATTTGTTTGGTGCGTGGTTATGTGCATATTCTTTTTCAACAAATCTTTGAAGTTTATTTTCATGCAAGCATATATATCTATTCGAAAGTTTGCTTTTGGACTTCAAGCTTTTCTATGGAGGAAAAGGAAATCAAATTCTTCTAATTTTTGTATTGTCTCTTAATGTCTTACATAATTATAGTGTCAAAGAACTGAGATAGCTTTTGTCTATAGTGGAGGAGTTGAATTATAATAATGCATATATAATTCTTTTTGAAGTTGCTCTCTTTCTTTTATTCTTTGTTATTGTTGTATGTGCACATAATTTTTGTATTCTTTGTTATTTTTTGTTATTGTTAATGTTGGAATTTTATCGGTTACAAATTTATCTTTGTATAATTTAGAATTAGAAAGTTCTTTTCTCATACAAAGAAAATAAAAACAATAGCGGTGATGAAGAATATATTAAAAAAGAATGAATGTTGATTGTATTATAAATTTATAATAATTTTTTTCGAATGATATTGTGAAGTGAGTTCTAAATATTATTATTTTATGGTACTATAAATATATATAATTTTTATTTTTTAATTCACGTGTCTTCAACGTGCCGTGTCCTATATTTTTTAAAAATTCACGTGTTCCGTATCCGTGTCCATGTCGTGTCCTGTGTCCGTATCTGTGCTTCATAGGTTTCCATTGATATAACAACAAATTGCTCGTCCAATTTCAGCCTAAAGATCTGCACTCTATTTTTATTGAAGTAGACCTTTTCCATGGACTTGTTCCTTTCCTTGCGCTCAATGCTGGTCCTGGAGGATAACGATTAATAACTCTCAAGCCCAGAACCCGTTTTGGAGCTATTGAGTTGTCGAAGAGTAGCTTTGAGGCCATTTTCTGAGGCTAATCATATTTTTTGCATGACTGAGGACCTGTTTGGTAGATAGAAAGGAAAGGAATAGAATGGAATGGGCATTCCATTCCTTGGTTTGATTGCTGGAATTGGTAAAAATTGTGGGTTCCACGGAATGCCCATTCCATTCCATTCCCTCCTACAAGGTAATCAGCATTACCTCTGAAAAACAGGTGGAAAGTGAACAATGCGATGGAATGGAAAGTAAAAAGACTGAAATACCCTTTATTATTTTATTTATTTATAAAAAATTTTATAATTAAAAGTATATATATTTAAATTAAAATTTTTAATATTATTTAATAAAATTTAATTCAAATTTTTATATTAATAATATTTTATTTTATTTTTTATTTATAATATTTAAAATAATTTTTTAAGTTAAAATAATAATATAATAATAATTTTATTTTTTAAAGGTATTTTTGTCTTTTTAATAATTTTTATTTTATTCTATTCCTTTCCATTCCATTGACCTACCAAACGCAATTTTAATCACAACATTCTATTACATTTCATTTGAATTCATTCCTTTTCATTCTATTCTCAATTTTCATTCCCATTCCCTCTGTTGCCATCTACCAAACGAGACCTGAGTTGTCGAAGTTCAACCCAAAAACCTCACAATGCTCAAGCTAGCATTGGCCACCGATAGCAGAGTTAATGCAACCGTAGTGTTGTTGGCAATGCAGTATGACGAAGACGAGAATAGGAAAATTGGGTGAAGGGGACAGGAGGAAGAAAACGAACGGCGATGGGTATTCTCTTGGTTGAAAGTAATTTTTGTTTTTACTTTATTTTAAAATTTATTCTTTATACAATCAAGCCTAATTAAATTAAAAATAGCTTGGTCAAGTTATACATTACTCCTGATATTAAGAAGAAAAGTTGATAAGCTTATACAATTTAGTGGTCACACCAAACACTCAATTAATGGATGGATTAAGTTAAAATCATTAATCACTTTTAAATATGAATAATTACTCTTCAATTAATTTTTAATTAAAATAGTAACTTTATCCTCACAACGCCACTCAAACTCATCACAAATTCACAACCCAAGATTAAGGGGCCTAGTTTTTTTTTTTTTTTTTTTGGGATCAAAAGGAAAGCTAGTCCAAGCCAAGATTTTTTTTTGGACAAGTAGTCTAAATTATAATTTTTTTAGATAAATAAAATATTACTATATATATATATAAATTAATATTATAATTAAAAAATATAAAAATAACACACTTCATTAAAAGTAATATTAAATATAATAATAGTAAAATATAAGGACATTCGTAGTTTAAGTCTAGGCCCCTTGTATCCAAAAATAAAAAAAAGGACATCCTCTGCCTCCCAAAAGAACATAATTTTTAGTTATTATATGTCTCTTAATTTCATTTGAAAAAATTTTAAACGCAATTTATTAAATTTTTATATACTTGTAATAGAGAATTTTTACAAGATTTAATATTGCACTTTTAATCTTGCTAAATTATTCAAGAATATAATTTAGTCCTTTTAATTTCAATTATGACAACATTGTCCCTCTAGTGTATTTATTAAAGTAAATCAATCCTTTTAATTTTAATGAAACCAATATATTGTTTCTATAATTATTAAATTCAACTAATTAAAAATAAATATTAAATAAAATAATAGCTTGTTATGTCATAAAAGTTAGAATTTATGTTTGACTTCACTTATCGTCTTTTTTCAAATAATTAACGTGAAAAATTTATTTAATTATAATTAATAACTTCATTATTTAAATAAATAAATAAAAGTAAAAATATTACTGTACTTAAATTGAAGAAACTAAATTGCTATCTTAAATATACTATTAAAATTAAAACAGCCATTAGATCCATCATATTTCAAGACAATGCCCATGTGATTTTACATTTTTCCTTTTTATTACCATTATAAGGCATCGTTCTTCCAGTGACACCGGCATAGAATTAACTCAAATCTTTTCTTTTTTCAGATAATATTTTTATAAAATAAAAAATTTTAAAAATAAGGAGAATATTAAACTCTAGACAGAAGAGAAAAAAATGCAAACGATTAGAGTCCTCCAAAAGAAAAGAAAGAAAAATAAATAAGAAATAATCGAAATCGCTTGGAAAGGCAGAGATAGATCAGAAGGATTATAATTCAGATTTCGGACTGGTTATGATTTGAAGGCTGAAAGGCAAGAAGAGGTTTAGAGCCCCAGAGAAATAGAGAAGTAGGAGCACGAGAGTCCGAAGTCTCCTAGCTGAGGTGAGGATCGGACTTCTAACTCCGTCGTGGCTCCGGCGTCCGTTCTGCATCTCAAGATCGTCGCTCTGCTACTCCCGTGAGTCTCTTGGTCTACAATTTTCACCGAATGATTGTATATTTCCCGTTAAAATATATGTTTCGCGGAAATTTGTCGTTTCCCCCACCCAATTGTTTGGCTTATGCCTTAGAAAAACATTCAATCTGGGACTGCCTTTGAAAAATTAATTCTAGGTCTCTACAGAAACAGTGATGTTATTAGTATTGATGTTGTTATTGGTGGCGGTGGCGGTGTTTTAGAATTTTGGACGTAGCTGCACAGTTTTATGATGTTCATCTAGACTGAAAATCCAAAATCGTAAATATATGACACACCCTGGACTTTGGGCCTCGGTTTCATGTCATGGGTAATATTTAATGTGTTTATGTTCTCCATAACATGGATCTGTAATTGGGGACTAGGGGAATGAAGAAGAGATCGTGGCTATACAGGATGATTGATGGAGGATACTATCAGTTAATCCTCATATATGGCAACACAACTTTATTCTGTTCTTGTCTTCTTTTATTCTTTACTATTTTTACTGATCATAATATATAGCTACAGCTGTCAGGAAGAAATTTTTGAGCTTTTATACTTTCTTCACATTGCATGCTTTTAATGTCTATTTGTAGTATTTGTAAATGCAGTTCATGGTGTCTTCTGGGGTAGCTGATAAGAAAAAAAACGTTTTTTTTTTATATATATCTTTATACCTTTAGATTATTAATTAATAGTAATAGGCATATCTTTCTAGAAGCTGGTCGGGATTTTTGTTTCATTATTGTAACTCTTTACTAGCAGATATTGGCACAACCTTGGTTTGCTTCTATGAGCCAACTTCCTTGTTCTTTGTGCCCACATAATGGTAATGAAGGGTTTCTGTGAGAGGATTGTTGCTGCAAAATGTTCTTCTAAAAGCTCAACAGATACTTTAGATAATAATCACGGGCCTGCTTGTTCAAAAGCAGGGTCTATTGACAGTAAGTTTCCCCAGGCTTCCTCATGGTCAAGCTTCTTTACATCTGCTTTTTCAGTCTTTGAAACATATAGTGAGTCATCGGCTTCTGAAAAGAAAGCAGTTCATTCTAGACAGAGTGGGTGGGCAGCTGCTGTGAGGAAAATTGTTACTGTTGGCTCAATGAGGAGATTTCATGAGCGTGTACTAGGGTCAAGCAGGACTGACATTACAACCTCAGATGGTGATATATGGCTTCTAGGTGTCTGCCATAAAATCTCTCAGCCTGAGTTATCTGGAGATGTAGATACTAGCAATGGATTTGCAGCATTTAAACAAGATTTTTCATCAAAAATTTTAATGACATATCGGAAAGGTGTGATACCACCATTTTTGGGTTTTTTTTTTCCTTTTTCCTTATTACAGGTTTTAATTGACTGTAATCTTCTTAAAAAATTTTAAAATGCATGCTTATCTGTAGGTTTTGATGTTATTGGAGATTCAAAGTATACTAGTGATGTAAATTGGGGATGCATGATACGAAGCAGTCAGATGCTTGTTGCTCAGGTACAGGGCTTTGTTTTCAATGATTATTTGACTCTAATTGACTGTCACATGTTTCCTTTTTAAAATCATCTTTTTGCTTTCACATAAAGGTATTAATTTAGTTTCCTTGTGTCCAGGCATTACTTTTTCATAAGCTAGGTAGATCATGGAGAAAACCTTTGCAAAAGGTCAGGTGATTGATATGCAATGTGGCATTTCACTAATTTTACTGTTGTTCCTCTCTCTCTCTCTTTTTGGTGTGAAATGTTCTAAAAATTTTCCTATTTTGTTATTACTCAATTACTCTCACTATATTGTTTCTATCTAGGCTCATTACTGTGTTTTCATTAAAATGCAGCCACTGGATCAAGAATATATTGACATTTTGCAACTTTTTGGAGATTCTGAGGCATCGTCTTTATCTATCCACAACCTTCTTCGAGCTGGTAAAGGTTATGGCCTTGCTATGGGGTCATGGGTGGGCCCATATGCCATGTGTCGTACGTGGGAAGTTCTAGCCCGTAGTCAGAGGGATACAAATGACCTTGAAGAACAGCCACTTCCTATGGCTATATATGTTGTTTCTGGAGATGAAGATGGGGAGAGGGGTGGAGCACCAGTTGTCTGTATTGAAGATGCCTCCAAATGTTGTTCTGAATTCTCTAGGGGCATTGCTGCTTGGACACCTCTACTTTTATTGGTTCCTTTGGTTCTTGGACTTGATAAGATCAATCCTAGGTGTGTAAAACTTTGAACTCATATGGTTTTGTATGGTCGATTTACATATGGCCCCTATTATTAGTTTCCTTCTTTTTGGATTCTTTTATGAACATTAGTAGGGGCAATCCATATAATAGCGATTTGTTTTTCTTACTTCTTAACTAAACAATACAATCGAAGACAGAACTTTGCATAACATTCTAATAATGAATGTACTTTGAAATTGTCAACAACTATATTATTCTCCACCCCTCTACTTTTATATATTAAGTTTTCCTGTTATTGTTGTTCAATCGCAAAGATAGACTCCTCACTTGTTAGAACTTGTAAGTATTCATCTTCAACCTTGCAGAAAAACAACTGTTGGGTTGATAGATGTTTGCTTTCTTATGTAACTTAGTAAATGGTTCCTCTACCACACCAATGAGGGAAAAGAGATAATAATTAGGAGTCATAGGTGCTGGAAGATTTATAGTCAAAGGATGTGGCAATATGTTTATTGATTGGAGTTGTATAGAACTTTAGTACAATTTCTGATAAGTTGAATCTGTAAACTATTATCAGGTATATTCCATTATTGCTGTCAACTTTTACATTTCCCCAGAGCCTAGGCATCTTGGGTGGCAAACCAGGTGCTTCAACTTACATTATAGGTGTTCAGAATGAAAAGGCATTCTACCTTGACCCACATGAAGTTCAGCAGGTGTGGTACTGAGATTGTGAAACTTGTAATTATATAGGTTATTTTTTTGATAAACTGTCTCTGTATATATACTCTAAATGTATAATTTATGGTTATAATACTGCCTATCACCTATCTTGATACTATGATTTGATAAAATTGCACATCTCAAATCTTTAATTGACCCTTCAAGTTGCTTCATTGGAGAAATAGAAAAGTCATTAGGATAGCATTAATTAAAATTTATATCTCTAGTGCTTCCCTTCAACTTACTGGTATTTTAGGTGTTCTCTCCTTGGATCTCAGAATGAGGTAAATCTGGAAACTGTTCTGATTCTTTTCTCAACAAATGCTTGTGCGGTTTGCTGACTATAAAAGTCGTTACATTTTATCCAAATAAATAAATAAATAAAATTGTGAGCTCTTATCAACCTTAACCTATTTGAATGTATATTAGACTTGGTGATTGAAATATGCTTTAGTAAAAATATTATGACAATATATGCAAATTTTTTATTGTTGAAATCAGGCCTAGTAATATTACTTCAGATGCATTCATTATGAATCTTTCACAACTTAATAATAATAATGTAGTTTAGAATAGATTCTTCTGAAGCTTTACATATACATACATCTACATATATCTATATATATATGTGTGTGTGTGTGTGTAGAAGAATCTTTACATATACATATATCTATATGTGTGTGTGTGTGTGTGTACACACACACACACACACACACACATATAAAACAAATTAAGAATGCTACAACAGTTATGGTAAACAAATCTTTGTGAGGAATGCTATCCCAAATTGAACTGAGTTAGCAATTCCTTCCTTGACATGAGCTTTATAATGGTCTTACTTATGGGCATTTTTGGTGTGTACAACATAATGATTCAGATGTAGTATAATTCCCTCTGGTCTGTGGTGTTGGTTATGTTACATGATTCTGGGGCCAGCAAGAACCATTGTGATATCCCTTGCATTTTGGCTGAATCACATTATTCCGGCAATTCAGACTGCTTGAATTCAGTCTGAATTCACTTCCCTTTTCATCTGGTTTCTAATTTTTATATCCTTTTCAGCTTCTGCTTAAGATAAAGGTGTTATATATTCTGTATTATATATTTACCTATACATAACATGCCACAGTTGGTATAGAATTTAAAATATTACTGCCATGTCCTTCCTGATTCTATTGCAAATTTTGGTGAAATTAGTCAAATGTACATAATGCTTTATTTTTTGAGAACTGAGATCATGGAGTAAAATATTCATTCTGGAGTTGTGAGAATTAAAAACTGTGTTGGGAATGGGATAGTTAATTTGTTCAATCTTGTTTTGAATTCTAAATTCTGGTAAACCAACCAAGAAGCAACTTTCAAAGTTGAGGTTGTGGATTGTTGAATAGAATACAGGAACAGGCTGATAAAGTTCTGATCAAGCTGTAGGTGCTTGTGTAATGGGGGAATGAGATTAGCGGAGCTTGAGATGATTTCTGGTGTATACAGGAAAATCATTTAATGGGCTCATCCTCCTCCACATGTACCAACCTAAGGTTCTAAAATGAACCCGGAAACATAGATAGAGAGGAACAAAAGAAAAGTGAGAAAAAACCATGAATACCTAGTGGTTGGAAGTTGACACGAATTTAATCTTTATACTGGTTTGCAGTCTTACTATTTCTGCATAACTTTGATCGTATTTTTCTAGATGTTGTTGGGTTGTTGAAGCATTCACATCTCTCTCCTAGTATGTTTTTATCTGTTTGTTTTCAGGTTGTCAAAATCAGTGGGGACAATAAGGAGGTTAATACTTCATCATACCACTGCAAGTAGGCCTGCTACCAGTAGTGATGTTGTTTGATTTTCTACTACAACTTGGTCATTATTTGTCTCTGATGTTTATGGTTTTTACAGCATCATTAGGTACATACCCCTAGATTCAATCGACCCATCCCTGGCCATTGGATTTTACTGCCGAGACAAAGGTTTGCTGATTACTTTGGTTTAATTTCAAGAGTGCAACTGCTGCCACTAATATCTAAGCTTGTTGCTGACCATTTTCTCCTTGTCAATTGTGGCTATCAGATGATTTTGATGATTTCTGTTTCCGGGCTTCCAAGCTGGCCAACGAATCGCATGGCGCACCATTGTTCACTGTAGCTCAGACACGGAGTTGTTCAAGGCAAGTTGCCGGCAATGATGTGTTAGGTGACATGGGTGGATTGCCGGAAGATGATTCTCTTGGTATGGAGCCTGTGAATGATGCAGGTGGCTGTGCTAATGAGGATGACTGGCAGCTCCTTTAATGGCAGACAACTAGGTGGATTTAAAGTATATGGGTAAAAATTGTTACACCATTCTCATTATTGTAACTGACTGCTGGTTTGGTTGATGCCTGGGACTTCCACATTGATTAGGCCGTTGTAGAAAGTAAATTAAACTCATTATGATTCTTTGGTTTAAATTATTTGTCAAATTGTTCATATAGTTAGCTAAGTATTTGTTGTATTTTTAGACAGCCAATTTTTTCATGTTAGTTGCTTGTACCCTCTTTTTGTAGAATGTAGTTCATATTGTGCTACAGTTTTTCTATACAAAAAACTAGAATAGAGGTTCAATTCATTCACTTGGACTGATATTATTTTAGTCAGTTTATGATATATATATGACATTTCAATAATGTTATTGCCACGTGTACAAATTTAGGAAAGGACTGGAGTTTAAAATTTTTTTACTAAGGCTTTCTCTGCTTCATCTTTAAAATAAAATAGATTTAGATTTTTTTTAAAATTTGTTTTAAAACGGACTTGTTATATAAAACTTTAGTCTGGATTGACAGACCTGCAAGGTCACAATATTTACTTATTTTTAAATTTTAAAAATATTTACACAATATAATAACAAAATATTTAATTATTTTTTAACCTATTTTTTATTCAAAATTGTATCAATCCTAAGATCCCACTTCCCCTCGTGATTTGTGATAAGAAATTGAGCTGATATTGAACTGATAACTTAATGTAATGGCTTCATTGCTTCATTTTTTATTTTTTTGCGTCTTGCTTCTTGAATTATTTAGGCCTGCCATGTGATAATGTTAGTGGCATGAAAGGAGTGTTATCAGGACTTCTGCGTCACGTTTGCTTCCGTAGAATTACATACTTGATATCAACTACTCAAACCCCATTGTTCTATTTGCATTAACTCGACAATCTAGTTAAGCCAGTTCCCTGAAAAAAAAAAAACAGTCTAGTTAATAACTTTTCTCTCTCTAGTTTGTAGCCTTCTGATTATTTGTAGTTTATACTTTTTTCGAAACTTCTGCTGTGGGACGGAGCTTGTCTTGAGCTCATTAACAAGTTTTATATATTTAATGCAGTTTTTGAGCCTTACAAAGACAGTAACGTAGAGCTTCTAGGGCCTAAGTAGCTTTTTATAGCCCTTAATTTGGGTGGCTTGGCATTAAGTATTTGGAAGGTAATATAGTAATCATGTAGTGCCTTAAAATTTTCTTCTCCTTAATTGTGTGTGTGTATATATATATAATTTTTTTTTAAATAAGCTCAAAATGTTAAAGTTCAAGTTCAAATCGTATACAAGTCAAGTGGGATGGCTCATAGACTCTGGTATGCTATGTATGGCAATGGGAGGGGTAGAAGTCAAGCGATATAGGTTAGTTTTTTAATTAAAAAGAAAAAAGAAAAATTAAGCTTTATGCTTGAAGCTACCTAGCTTCCAAAGTTTCTTGGGGGGGGGGGGGGGGAGGGGGGATGAGTTTCCCCAAA